>PVIY010052523.1:0-15129 GCA_004026745.1 Myrmecophaga tridactyla
GATTATTTTGACTCCTGCTTTGAATTTGCTGTCTATTATAATAGCCATATCTACCCTGTCTTTGGCAATTAAGTGCTGCCACTTGGCTTCTGCCAACTTGGGATCCCGTCATCTCCATTGTGTTTAAGGATTCCAGCTCAGTGACAGCAGTTCCTACAGTAATATCTGACCTACAGAGAAGTGCAACTACAGAGCTCTTCAGGGATTATGGTGCTAGTCTCACAAATTTATTTCTCACTGTTCTGGTAAAAGGTGCATCCTCTGGACATTCCTGGGGTATAAGAGCAGGCTCTGCATGATAAATCCACTCTAACATTACAATCTCTCTAAGCCTCTGGATCACCTCAACTACACTATACCAGGGCAGTTCTGGCATTTCAACCTCAGGTAATGTTGGCCACCTTTTGATCCAAGTTTCAACCAACCATCCAAACAAACTATTAATACCTTTTCTAACCCCTCGAGCTATAACATCGAATGCAGAATCTCTGCTTAGTGGGCCCATATCAATAAATTCAGCCTGATCCAGTCTTATAGTCTTCCCACCATTATCCCACACCCTTAAAATTCATTGCCACACATATTCCACCGATTCCTGTCTATATAAATTGGAAAACTCACACAGTTCTTTTGGAGTATAATGTACCTCCTCATGTGTGATACTTTGTACCTCACCTTTAGGGGCCTGTTGGGACTTTAGTCTAGTTATAGGTCTGGAAGAAATGAGGGGTGGTGGGAGTGGGTCATGAAAAGAATTAGAAATATCTTCCAAGCCATTTGCTTCAGGGCCTTCATTTGCAGTTTCATCTGGTGAGACAGGATTAATCACTCTAGGGCTAATCCCTTCCGGAGGAGGTTGGGTGGCCAACTCCTCAAGGTAGGCTGGAGGTGGAGCAGTCATGTCCTCAGGGCAGACTATTACAGGGTTATACAGAGAAGACTCAGCAGGATCTAGGGTTTCAACCTCACCCCTGACATCATTATCAATCCATATGTCACCATCCCATTTTTCTGCATCCCACTCCTTTCCAATCAATCCTTCACTTTAATGGTATTTAACACCATGCAACATTGAGATTTCAGTTTACATTGTAAAGTTGCTACTCTAACAATAAGATTCTGTGTCTGATTTTCAGAGATCTCAAGTCTACGGCTAAGGGAATAAGATTTTCCTTCAGGATACTCATAGAAACATCTACATCTGTCAGACGGCACTTAAGCTTCTCGTTTGAAGCCTTAGCCCATCCCTTTTACTCCTTAATGTAGCCAGTGTATCTAACAACAACCAGCCAACATCTCTATACCTCTTATTTCCACAAAACTCTGTAAAGGAGTCAAAAACATTGTCCCCCAGAGCCTGGCTTCGCACAAGCGAATCATTGGGAGAATCAAATGGTGATATTTTGACTATCTCTTTTGCCAACTCACTCCATGGATTGGGAGTATCATTCTGATTATCGGAATCAGAGTCCTTAGTGCCTTTGAGTCCAGTCAGAGTAGAAAACCATTCATAAAACCCCATTTTTGAGATTCTGTTTATTAAGAACCACTCCTGGTACCAAGATGTATTAGTTAGGGTTCTCTAGAGAAACAGAATAAACAGGGAACACTAGCAAATATAAAATTTATAAAAGTGTCTCATGGGACCACGGGAACACAGAGTCCAAATCCGCAGGGCAGACTGTGAAGCCGACGATTCCAATGGAGGGTCTAGACGAACTCCACAAGAGAGGCTCGCCAACTGCAACAGGAAGAGCCTGTCTCTTCTGAATCCTCCTTAAAAGGCTTCCAGTGATTAGATTAAGCATTACTCATTGCAGAAGACACTTGCCTTTGGCTGATTACAAATGGAATCAGCTGTGGATGCAGCTAACATGATCATGATTTAATTCTATGAATCGTCCTCATCGCAACAGACAGGCCAGCACTTGCCCAACCAGACAAACAGGTACCACCACTTGGCCAAGTTGACACACGAACCTGACCATGGCAGTCCTATATTTACATTTTAAATCTTTCATTACCTTGGTTAAATAGGGACCAAATATCCTTTCACAGTGAACCATTTTCCTTTAATTTCCATTAATGAAATGTCCAAACCTGACAATTTTTAACATTTGGTCTTCTCAAAATCAAGCCCTAAAGGATATCTTTTTTATTTCAAACGGTTTTTGGGATTCTCTCAAAGGCCCCTGGAACATTGCAAAGGATTTGTTCTTTCACTTTATAAAAAGAGGTGCTAGAAAAAGTTAGATTCATTTGACATGTTATGAGTTGCATGGGAAGTGTTGTCCAAATAAAAGGAATTTTCAAACCTTCTGCTGGTTAAATCTGTAAGGGTAAAATGTTATCCATATCAATATTTAGAGAGTATATAAACTTCCTAGAGATTTCACAATGTTCTCATTGCCCATGAGATGTCCTGATAATGATCTGCATGATATTAGACGACAATATAATTGCACTGGTTTGAAAGGAAGTATGTCCCCTAAGAAAAGCCATGTTTTAATACAAATCCCATTTCATAAAGGTAGAATAATCCCTACTCAATACTGTATATTTGAAACTGTAATGAGATCATCTCCCTGGTTGATGTGATTTAGTCAAGAGTGGTTGTTAAACTGGATTAGGTGATGACATGTCTCCACCCATTTGAGTGGGTCTTGATTAATTTCTGAAGTCCTATAAAAGAGGAAACATTTTGGAGAGAGAGACTTCAGAGAGAGCAGAGAATGCTGCAGCACCACGAAGGAGAGAGTCCACCAGCCAGACACCTTTGGAGATGAAGAAGGAAGATGCATCCCGGGGAGCTTCGTGAAACCAGAAGCCAGGAGAGAAAGCTAGCAGATAACGCTGTATTCGCCATGTGCCCTTCCAGCTGGGAGAGAAGCCCCGACTGTGTTCGCCATGTGCCTTCTCATTTGAGAGAGAAACGCTGAACTTCATCGACCTTCTTGAACCAAGGTATCTTTCCCCAGATGCCTTTGATTGGACATTTCTATAGACTTGTTTTAATTGGGACATTTTCTCGGCCTTAGAACTGTAAACTAGCAACTCATTAAATTCCCCTTGTTAAAAGCCGTTCCATTTCTGGTATATTGCATTCCGGCAGCTAGCAAACTAGAACAATAATGTTCTTGGTCATAATTTCAGTTATTCTTTAAAAAATAAAAAAAGCTACGTGTCACAGAAACCATCAAGTTTCCTTCTCAGTTACATTGTTTTACTCTGATGCTTCTCTGAAAGTCCTTCCAGTCATTATAGAGCAGAGCTTCATCTTGAAACCAAAAAAAAAAAAAAAAAAAGGGGGGGGGGGATACTTTAAAGGAGAAGCAAGGCAAGTATATATTATATTTTACCTATCAATTGACAAAACCCTGGTACAATTGCAAAGGTGAGACAGATCAAATACTTCAACCGACAGGGCCCTTTGGGGCATCTTCAAATGGACTTTATACAGCTACATCCCTCTATGGGATATAAATATGTCCTTGTTATCTCATATCTATTTTCTGGATGGGTAGAGGCTTTTCCTTTTCACAAGGCTGTTGCCCTCCCAGTATCTAAAAATAACTATTAGACTTCATTTTCCCCACCTGGGGGCATTCCTACTATACTCTCAAGTAATAGAGACTCCCAATTTACTGGAACTGAAATAAAGGAACTTTGCAAGCTCTCACCCATCAACCCAAAGCTACCCTGTTCTTACTCTCCTCAATTATCAGGATAGGCAAAATGAATTAATGGTATCTTAAAACTTAAATTAGCTGATTTTTTAAATCCCTCTCTCTTGACCTTGGCCTAGAGTCCTTACCTTATCCTCGATGACCATCTAATCTAGCCAGACAGGTTAACAAGTAGTTATAGAACAGCTTTTAAAGTTTGGTATGGGTTACAGTTCCACAATTCTTCATTTTTTCTTCTAGCTGCTCCAAGACACTGGAGACCAAAAGGAAAATCAATATATTGATTCAGCTGTCAAATTCATTTGTTAAATCGTATATTCTCTATTATGCTCTTCCTTTTTTTTCCTTTTTTTTTTGCGAAAAATAACATATATTCAAAAAAGCAGTAAATTTCAAAGTATATTGCAACAATTAGTTGCAGAACAGATTTCAGAATTTGGTATGGATTACACTTTTACAATTTTAGGTTTTTGTTTCTAGCTGTTCTAAGGTACCGGAGACTAAAAGTAATATCAGTATAATGATTCAGCACTCATACTCATTCGTTAAACCCAACCTTCCTTGTATAACTCCACTATCACCTTTGATCTTTCTCCCTAAATACTCTTTAGGAGTACGTGGCTATGGCCATTCTAATTTTTTCATGTTAGGGGCTATTGACAATTTGGGATAGAGAGATGGAACTAGTTGATGTTCTGGAGAGGCTGGGCCCTCTGCATTTCAGGACTTATCTGGTCCAGGGAGCTTTCTGGAGGTTGTAGGTTTCTGGAAAGTTACCCTAGTACATGGAACCTTTGTAGAATCTTATATAATGTCCTGTATTCTTCAGGATTGGCAAGAATGGTTTGGCTGGGGTTTGGCAAGTTATAGTAGGTAGCAATGTCTAACCGAAGCTTGCATAAGAGTGACCTCCAGAGTAGCCTTTCCACTCTATTTGAACTCTCTCAGCCACTGATCCCTTATTGCTGCATTTCTTTTTCCCCTTTTGGTCAAGTTTCTTTTATTCCCTCACTCTATTCCTGCCCTGTGTACTCCTACTATGAACACAATTCCTTTGATCTTCTAACATCCCAAGGTTTTAATAACATGAGAACTTATTCTACACAAAGCATAAATTTATAGTTGGCTGAAAGATCAGGCCAAGGAAGGGACTAGTTAAATGAAACTGAGATATGAGATAATGATGATGATGATGATAGTTATGATTCTCCTCTTGGAGTTTACACACAATTAGCTCTGCACATCAATATTCCATTTCCTTAAAGGAAATCAATACCCTTATTAAGCTTTTGAAGGATATTATTTTGTATGTGGATGCAAGACATACAAAGTACTTTCCATAATTTGGGTTAATACTGTTATATGCCTCCTGCTGTTCCCCAAATGGCTATTTTTAAAAATATTTTTATTGGGATATCTTCATTCACCTACAGTCCATCCAAAGTATACAATCAATGGCTCACAGAATTATCACATAGTTATATATTATCACCATGATTATTTTTAGAACATTTGCATTACTCCAGAATAAAAAAGAAAAAGAAAAAACTCATACATCACATACCACTTACCCTTCCTTCTCGTTGACCAATAATATTGCAATCTACCAAAATTTTTTAAACCCCTTATCCCCCCTCTAGTGTATATTTATTTTTTGTCCTTATTTTTTTACTCTTCTGTCCATACCCTGGATAAAGGGAGCATCAGACACAAGGTTTTCACAATCACATGGTCACATTGTAAAAGCTATTAAGTTACTCAATCATCTTCAAGAATCAAGGCTATGGAATACAGTACAACAGTTTCAGGTACTTCCCTCTAGCCACTCCACTATACCACAAACTAAAAGTAGATAACTATATAACAGATAAGACTAACCTCCAGGATAACCTCTTGACTCTGTTTGAAATCTCTTAGCCACTGAAACTTTGTTTTCTCTTATTTGGCTCTTCCCCCTTTTGTTCAAGAAAGCTTTCTTGATCCCATGATGCTGGTTCCCAGCTCATCCCTGGGAGTCATGTTCCATTGTCACCAGGGAGATTTGTACCCCTGGGAGTCATGTCCCACGTAGAGGGGAGAGCAGTTAGTTCACCTGCTGAGGTGGTTTTGTTGTTTCTGAGCTACATAGTTTTAAGTAGATGTTTTAGTTTGTAAAAGCTGCCAGAATGCAAAATACCAAAAAACAGAATGGATTTTAAAAAGGGGGATTTATTAAATTGCAAATGTACGGTTCTAAGGCCCTGAAAATGCCCATACTACAGCAGCCAGGGAAAGACACCTTGATTCAAGAAAGGCCAATGTGTCTAGAGCACCTGTGCCAGTTGGAAAAGCATAGCCAGCTTTCTCTCTAGGCTTTTTCAATGGCTTCCCTGGGGGCGTTTTCTTTCATCTCCAAAGATGCCTTTCCAGATGAGAGAGGAACCCTGACCGTGTTTACCATGTGCCCTTCCAGCCGAGAGAGAACTGTGACTGTGTTCACCAAGGTATCTCTTGTGTGGGCTCTTCTAGCTCTAAAGCTTTTTCCAAAATGGCTCCTTCTTAAACGGCTCCAGTAAGCAACCCCACCTTGAATAGGCAGAGGCACATCTCCATGGAAACCATCTATTCTAGTTTACTAGCTGCCAGAACATGATATACTAGAAACTGAATGGTTTTTAAAAAAGGGAATTTAATAATTTATAAGTTTACAGTTCTAAGGCCATGAAAATGTCCCAATTAAAGCAAGTCTATAAAAATGTCCAAATTAAGGCACCAACAAGAGGTGACCTTCACTCAAGAAAGGCCAATGAAGTTCAGGGTTTGTCTCTTAACTAGAAAATCATGTAGCAAACATGGCAGGTTCTGCTAGCTTTCTCTCCCTGCTTCTTGTTTTGTGAAGCATTTTCTTTCTCTGCATCTCCAAAGGTCTCTGGAACTCTGTGGTTCTCTTATCATTCTGAGATATTCTCCAAAATATTTCTTCTTTTAAAGGAGTCCAGTAAACTAATAAGACCCGCATGGAATGGGTGGAGTCACATCTCCCTCTATACAAAAGTTAATACCCACAATTAGGCGAGTCACATCCCCGTGGAGATAATCTAATTAAGTTTCCAATATACAGTGCTGAACAGGGTTTAAGAGAAATGGTTGCTCCCCCAAGATTGGATTAGGCATGGCTTTTCTAGGGTGCACAAATCCTTTCAAACCAGCACACCACCTAATCAAAACTTACCACCCACAACTGGATGGGTCACATCACTGTGGAAACAATAAAAAAGATCCCACCCAGAATATTGGATGAGGATTAAAGGACATGTTTTTTTTCTGGGTACATAATAGCTTTAAACTGGTACAGTAGGCTCAGCTTCTCCTTTGCAGGAACGTTTCATAGGGGCTAGTCCCAAAATCAGAGGCTCAGCCTATTGAATTAGTTGTCCCCACTGCTTGCAAGAATATCAGGAATTCCCCAGATGGGGAAGTTTAATATTTCCCCTGTCTCTCCAGTCCCCAAGGGGACTTTGAAAATACTTTTTTATTCTCTGCTTTAATTACTCTGGGAAATGTTGGGGCATCACACTAACCTGTACAATCCAACAAGCTCTCATACCCTATTTAAGATTTCATGTAGTTATGGTGCTCAAATAAACTGACCATACAAATTAAATTAGATAATACACTACCCAAAATATAAATTTTGCATCAAATAAACATCTCTTCCTTTGGTCTCATACAGAAGAGACCAAGACTATATTTCGAAGTTTCAAAATATAGACCATATCATCCTTTACCCTGGGTTCTAGTTTGCTAGCTGCCAGAATGCAATATACCAGAAACGGAATGGCTTTTAACAAGGGGAATTTAATAAGTTGCTAGTTTACAGTTCTAAGGCCAAGAAAATGTCCCAATTAAAACAAGTCTATAGAAGTGTCCAATCTAAGGCATCCAGGGAGAGATACCTTGGTGAACACAGTCACAGTTCTCTCTCGGCTGGAAGGGCACATGGTGAACACGGTCAGGGTTCCTCTCTCATCTGGAAAGGCATGTGGCAAACATGGCATCATCTGCTAGCTTCTTCTCCAGGCTTCCTTTCATGAAGCTCCCCAGGAGACATTTTTCTTCTTCATCTCCAAACGTTGCTGGCTGATGGACTCTGCTTCTTGTGGCTATGTTGTTCTCCTCTGCTTTCTCTGAATCTCTAATTCTGTAAAATATTTCCTCTTTTATAGGGCTTCAGAAACTTATCAAGACCCACCCAAATGGGTGGAGACATGTTGCCACCTAATCCAGCTTAACAACCACTCTTGATTACATCACATCTCCAGGGAGACGATCTAATTACAGTTTCAACATACAATACCGAATAGGAATCAGAAGAAACAGCTGCCCCTACAAAATGGGATTAGGATTAAAACATGGCTTTTCCTAGGGTACATACATCACTCCAAATCAGCACACTCCTGTATTCTGATTTACCTTTGTCCTCTTCAGATCAGCTTCATTCATAAAACTAGTCAAAGTATGGTCACTTTTTCAACTTTTTTTTTTGACAGTTGCTGTATGGGGTACTGCTGACGTTCACAGCTCTAACTCTGAGTCTCGGGTGTCACACAGATACCCAAGTTCCAAGGAATGACCAAGTTATACACAAATAGCTCAGGATCTCAGAATTTAGAAATATCATAACTCCAGAATAGATGTGACTGCTATAAAAGCTTACAATCTAGGACACTTTACAATAGACCCTGTTAGGTCGGGGGAATAAGGGAGGGCTCTATGGCTGGAATCATGACATCACTTCAGAATGGGAGCTGAACTGTTACAACCAAGGCTTTTACACAGCAGACATCTGTTCATTCATTGCTCAGCGGGCATCTGACCACCCGCTGCTCAACCCACTAGCATAATGATCCTTTGCTTAATGTGCCGCCCCTTTCATGTCATCGCCTAACCCCTCCCGTTAAAAACTGCACATGCCAAAGCCCGCACGCGGACTCACCTCACTCCATCTTGGGTTCGGTGAGCTCTGCCCGGGAGCACAGCCAATAAAGCACACTCACTTAAAATCATTTCGTCTACTTTCCTTTCTCTCAAATACCTCATTTCTTAAAACCTTTCATACCCCAACCTGATAACGCATACTCTCAACTTCAATTCTCTGAGTTTGTATATTACAGTTAATCCACATGAGTGAGGCATGATAATATCTCCCTTTTTATTTCTGACATTTCATTCAACATACTGTCCTCAACATTCACTCACCTAGTTGCATGCCTCACAACTTTATTCCTCCCAAATGGCTATTTATAAAAAGCTTCCAAATGGGAAAATTAGGAACAGTTTAGGCTCTTATGACCTCTTTCCTATAGAAACTCAAGAAGAGACTGTTGCCAAACCAGAGACAGCTCTAAACTGATAATAGAAGACCCATAACCCCAGCTAAACTCATGGGTGTTCTATTTTAGTGTTTTCGTATTGTCTTCAGGGCAAGTATCTCCTGTGTTGGAAGATGCCCTATAAGATTACAGATGATATTAGAACAGGTAGTTTTGGAGGTAGAGACATCTCTCTCTCACTTAGCGCAAGCCATCAGCTCACTAGTTGACGAAGTATTGAAACTTTGCAAAATAAGTCTACATAATTGACTAACATTAGATTATATTCGGGCTGCCCAAGGAGGTATGTGGGCACTAGTAGGGACCCAGTGCTATGTATTTATAAATGACAGTAAGAGGATGGTTACCAAGAGGTAGGGGCAGCAGAAACACATGCTAGAGAAGCCGTCAAATCTGCTGACACACCTCTTGAATTTGATTGATTCTCTTTTTGGTTGGCATTTAGGGTCATGGAGACCTTGGCTTGGAGATGTCCTAATAGGGGCACTCTTATCCTGTTAATCATAATATTCATAATATCCCTCATTTACTGTCTCATCTCTCTACTCTTAAATGCCACCACCAGACACTAACGACAAATGATACAACCGAGGATGTAAAACTAGCATAAATGGGAGGAGTGCTTCAGCACGAATTGTGAAATTGGTGATGAAACACAAGACGTTTAGTGGTGAATGAGTGACAACAACATCTTTGGTGAAGCCCTCATTACCAAGCTCATACCCTCAGAAAAAAATAAAAGTTCTCTTAAGTTTCCTCTTTACCTTTCAAAATTTGAAATCTCCTCCAAGATGGTTGACCCAAATAGCCAATCAAGCTGACAAGGTGGGAAAACCCCCAATCTCTTGACCCACCATACTGCAGAGTTCCACTCTTTCATGTTCACCGTCATACCTTCCCTAGGAGCACATGACCCAGTGAGCAGTAATAAATATACCTAAAGTTGGGAAACAGAGCTTAGCGGCCCTCCAGGCTGAAGTGGGCAGCCAAGCATCTCAGAAGTCTTACGAACAGATTGGCTCGAGATACATGCACTGCCCATGAATAATGCTGCTTTTATGTTGATAAGTTTTGCACAGTGATAAGTAAGCCAAGCATTTTTAAGGACTGAATGAAAGTGTTTCATGATGTCAGTCAGGCTCAAACATCTCAATGGACAGACCTAATTCCTGACCTAGGTTCTTAGTTTAATGGTATATGGGGACAAACTAATACACTCTGGATTTATACAATTAATTGTGATTATCAGTCTATACGTCTGTTTTTTGTTGCACGAACCCTGTTTCATGGTTCTATTTAAATTCCTCAAGACTGATAGTTGAATTTAAGATAGCTAATAAAAAGGAAAATAAGATAGACGTGGGACTATCTCCAGTGGGCCCAAGCTAAAAATAAAAATATAGACAGCCTGAATCAAAGTGAGGGCTGTACCCAAAACCCACTCAACTAAGTAAGTAACCCATTCTAAAGGTCTTAAAAATAATTGAATGGCCACCCACCAAACTTCACTGCAAGCAAGAAAGGAAACAAACACAGAGAAGTAAATGGAGAAAAGGAATAAAATGACTGATGGAGCCTTGGCAAGAAAAGAAACCAATAGTGGTGACTGGAGTGTTTTGGTTGAGTTTCCAATGAGATCATTGGAAAAATAACCAGAAGGGGGGACTATTAAGTAAAATAAAACAGCCACCTGCATGAAGCATTGCTGGGAGGGGTCCCTTTCTAAGAATGCATTTTCCAGAAGATAAAAACAACTAACCTGCAGGGACTTTCTGAGAAAATGGACTGGTGGAACGCAAATAAGCAACAACTGGTAATAAATTGATATGTCAGTCCAGTAGAAACAGCTTATCAGAACAGACATGCATACTGTACTAATCAATGTATATCTGCTCCATACCTTGTAAGACCCCCAGCCCATGTATAATGGGAACTTAATGTCTAAGTAGATGCAAATCTGATTGGCTAATCAGAACATTTTTCACTTGCTTACATGTTATTCCACGTAAGCAGCTGCCCTCTTTCCAGTCCTTTGACAGCCCGTTGATTCTGAACTGGAGGCTGTGCAATTCATGAATCGCTCAGTAAAGCTCGGAGGTCCTAAATTGTGTGAAAAGTTTCTCTTTTAACGAACTGCTATAAATATTTGTTTGCAGGTTTTTGTGTGGACTTCAGTTTTCGAGTCATTTGGGTAAATACCTACAAGTGCGACTGCTGGATTATACTGTAAGCCTATGTTTAACTTGGATAAGAAACTGCCAAACTGTCTTCCAAAGCAGCGGTACCATTTCATATTCCCACCAGCTGTGAATGAGCTTGCCTGTTTCTCTGCATCCTCTCCAGCATTTGGTGTTGTCAGTGTTTTGGATTTTAACATTCTAATTTAGTGGTATCTCACTGGTGTTTTTTGTTTTGTTTTGTTTTACCTTGTGTAAAAATGACCCCCAATATCAAGGTAGGGAAGAGAGGAAGAGGGGACACACTCCTTTTTATAGCGAAATAGGGGGCAGGAGAAGGCTATGCCTCAAATAGAGGAGTGGGAGAAGAGCATCATTAAGGCAGCAAATTATGTTTAATAAAAATGTCATTAAGAAAAATAAATAATAGGGGGAACAAATGCTAAAATAAATTTAGCTTGAAATGCTAGTGATCAATGAAAGCGAGGGGTAAGGGGTATGATAGGTATAATCTTTTTTTTCTTTCCTGTGTTCGTTTTATTTCTTTTTCTATTATCTTTTCATTTCTTTTTCTGAATTAATGCAAATGTTCTAAGAAATGATGAATATGCAACTAAGTGATGATACCGTGAATTACTGATTATGTATGTTGATGTTTTATTTTGTTTCTTAATTTTTTAATTAATAAATAAATTTTTAAAATGTCATTAAGGTGCAATGTTGGGGGAGGGGTTTCCATGACCTCGGAGATGCAGGCAGAGGAGAAGGGGGTGATCGCTGTCTTAGTGGGGGGGTAGGGGGTCTCTCCACTTAAGTGTTCATAGGGAGACTGCAGCTTTTCTTCCTTCTTTTGGCCCTTTGGCAGTCACTCCATCGCTCACTCCAGATCACCTTCTCCCTTTTGTAGAAAAAAGGGCTGCAGGGCTCCAAGGCAGAGATTTCCTCATGTGGGTTAAAAGTGAGCATTTCCAGGGGTGTGAGGGTAGCTCAGTGGTAGAATACTTACCTGCCACATGGGAGACCCGGCTTCGAGTCCCGGCACATGCGCTTCCCAAAGGAAGAAAGAAAGAAACCAACAAAAACAAACCAACCAAATTCAACGAATGGTGTTGCAATAATGGGGTACTCCCATGGAGAAAGAATGAAATGTGACCCCACCATACAGCATACAAAAAAAAAAAAAAGTCAGCATTCCCAGCAGCAGCTGGGCTCCAGACCCCACCCCACCTCAGGCTCCCCGACTGCACCGGGTGGGGCCCTCTAGGGGAAAATTCTCCTGGGGTGGGGACACACCACGGGGCCTGTCATCCTCTGGGACCACCCGATCAGATCAGAGAGTTTGCCTAACTGCTCAGCTTCCGAGTTCCCACTCGAGAGAGGCTTCTGGGAAAACGGTTCAGCAGCGACGCAGCCAACACGCCACGTGTGCACAGGCCATGCATATGCAGATTGCAGAGGCACTTCGGGAGTCCGGTGCCCAAGCGCGACCACCGCAGGTGGAAGGGCCGCCTGGAAGCCGCGGAGTCCGGCCAGGCCAAAGTCAGCCTGCTTAGCCGTCCCAGCGCTTGTCGCCAGAATGTGCTCTGGCTTCAGGTCTCGGTGAACGAGGCAGTTGCGAGGAAGGAAATCTGGGCCTCTTAGAAACGGGCGCATCGGATCCTCGATGGTCTCCACTGGCAAACCCGGGGAGGTGCCTTATTCAGTAAGTCCTTAGGCCTTGGTGCACATGCTCAAACACCGAGGTCACCTTGGTCTCCCGGTCAGCTGGACAGCACTGGGACGTTCAGAAGCCTCCAGCCGCCTAGGTAAGGCCTCCTCCAGCGCTTCCCCCAGGGGGCCTCTCAGGCTCTTGAGGACCCCAGGGTGGGAGCTGTGGGCGTGGCGGGTTATCGGGGCCGGGGAGCCGATTCCTGTGGCACTGTACTGGACACAATAGGCCAGGCTACAGACACAGGCCACGGGCTTGCCCCACCCTTACCACGTGACCTGCTCACTGCTGATTTAATTTGCAATTCCTAATATGGAGCGTCTTTTCATGTGCTTATTTGCCATCCCTATATCTTCTTTGGTGAGGTGCCTGTTCAACTCCTTTACCCATTTTTAATTGGGTTTTTTTTAATTTATCATTTTTAGTAGTTCTTTTCATATCTGAGACACCAGTCCTTTATCAGATTTGTTTTATGAACCCTTTCTCCCAGTCTGTGGCTTGTCTTTTCATTCTCCTACTCCTTCTTACCTTTTCATGTTAAAATGTTCTACTTGTAAGCAATGTGGTTACATATGGTCTCTGGAGGCAGGCAGCCTGGATTTGACAGCTAGCTTTGGCACTCACTGACTGTGTGACCTGGGGTGAGTTACTAAACCTCTCTGTGCTTCTGTTTCTTCATCTATCAAATGATAACAATACCTACCTCCCATTGCAGGGTTAGGACCAGAGTAAGGTGGGCAGGGAGCCTAGGATGCACCGTGGAAGGAGACCCTCACTTGTACAACCTGGAGAATGAGGACTTCCCTATATACGCCCTGGTGCCCGCCTCCCACGTTATCCTTGACCTAGACCCTAACCACCCCCCACCCAAGATTTTTAGGAGGATGGAATGAGGTTGGCTCTGTAAAACACTTAGAACATCGCCTGCCCTTAGCGGGTGTTATATAAGAGTTTGCCAAATACTATAATTTTCCCTCCATATATATTGGTGCTAGTAAATGATAGTACTGCTTTTTTCTTCTTTTTAAATGTAATTGTGCCCTAATTTTCTATGTAAAAATTGATGACCCTTAGTTTCCAGTCTTTTTGGGGAAATTTTATGTTTTCTGTTTGTTTGTTTGTTTTTGTGGGTGCATGGTCTGGGAAACGAACCCGAGTCTCCCGCATGGAAGGCGAGTATTCTACCATTGAACCACCAGTGTACCCACATTTTATGGGTTTGTGTACTTCAAATTATATCAACTTCAGGAGGCAAGTGATTTCAAATTGTCCCATTCTTAGCCTTACTAATTTTGATCACTTTGCTGAGGTTGTGACATTATATGGCATCTTAGTTTCTTGGCTGCTTGAACACATGATCCTTGGTCCTTGGTTTTTCTGTCACATGGCTGTGCTCATGGCAGTGTCTTCTTTCTCCTCCAGGCTCCATTGACTTCTAGCTTCTTTCCACTGCTTTCTCTGTCTTTCACTCTGTTTACAAAGAACTCCAGTGCTTTGGTTTGCAAGCTGCCGTAATGCGATACACCAAAACTGGAATGGCTTTTATAAAGGGAATTTAATAAGTTACAAGTTTACAGTTCTAAGAAAGTGAAAGTGTCCAAATTAAGGCACCAACAAGAGGTTACCTTCACTCAAGAAAGACCGATGGGACTTCTGGGTCAAGATGGTGGTTTAACAGTGTGCACATTTTAGTTCATCCTCCAGAACAACTACTAAATAACCAGAAACAGTACAGAACAGCTCCTGGGGCCACGTCAGTGACCAGACACACAGCGTACCCCAGTCTGGACCAGCTGGACCGGCTGCGAGCACCCCCAGAACCGTGAGTTCCCAAAGCTGCGGCGGCTGGTGCCCCTCCCCCACAGGCTGCTTCCCAGAGGGGAAGGAAAGGACTTTACCAGCAGCAGGGACTGAACACAATCAAATGCCAATTGTGGAATTAATTAACAAATTCTGACTACTAAAAATAGGCCCCCAGCTTAGGTGAACCTGGTCAAAGCGGAGGTTGCTCATTTTTGCCTGGGCGCCAAGGGGGCAGGGCTGACAGAAAAAGGAGAAAAAAAAAAAAAAAAAGAAGGCAAAGGTTTTTGTGGCTGTGTTTCTACAAAGACCAGACTTGACTGCCTTTGGATACAGCGGCAGGGCTTCTCAGGCTGCAACTGCCCCAGGCACAGGCAGAAGTGCGC
>PVIY010052524.1:0-15143 GCA_004026745.1 Myrmecophaga tridactyla
CATAATAGTGATATGAATAAAAAACTGAAAAATTTACATAAAACAATATACAACCATTAAAACTAAGCTTCTAGAGTATTTAATTATAAGAAAATGGTTATACCATAGCACTAAGAATAAAAAATAAAATATAAATTTATATATAAATTATATAAACTATGCTAAAAGATGTCAAATAAAAGAATGGAAGAAATTAAAACAAAATGTTGGAAGAAGTATTTTGTGGTACTGAATCATGGAAAATTTGTTTTTCTTCTAATTTCCTGCATTTTCAGCATTTTTTTAGAGCAAATATGTATAACTTCTATGACTGAAAAAATGTCAAATTAATTTTGCTTTTCAAAGCAGTTGGTGCAGCTTTCAAACAATGGCAAAGCATATACATAATTATAATTCCAAGCATATATATAAATGCACAAAAGAAAATGATTCTTCGAACACCATAATTACATGGAATCTTGAATAGGGAGTAAGATCTTGTTCGTTTGTACAGGTTAGTGTGCCCTGATACATCTCAGAGTAATTTGGACAGAGAATATAAAAGTATTTTCAAAGCCCCCTGGAGGGACTGGAGAGAAAGGAGGAAACTTCATCCACCTGGGGAATTCCTGCCATTCTCGCAAGTATGGGGACAACCAATTTAATACGCTGAGTCCTCAATCTTGGGGCTCACCTATATGAAACTTATTCCTGCAAAGGATAGGCTAAGCCTACTTATAATTATGCTTAAGAGTCACCCCCAGAGAATCTCTTTTGCTGCGCAGATGTGGCCTCTTTAAGCCAACTTGGCAGGTGAATTCACTGCCATCCCCCCTACATGGGACATTCCAGGGGTGTAAATCTCCCTGGCAACATGGGACATGACTCCCAGGGATGAGCTGGGACCTGACATCATGGCACCTAGAAAGCATTCTTGACCAAAAAAGTGGGTTAAAGAGAAATGAGACAAAATATTTCCAGTGGCTGAGAGTTTTCAAAAAGTCGAGAGGTTATTCTGGAGGTTTTTTGTATGCATTATACAAATATTCCTTTTTAGTTTTTAGTGTATTATAATAGCTAGAAGGAAATATCTGAAACTGTTGAACTGTATTCCAGTAGCCCTGATTCTTGAAGATTGTAGGACTATGTAGCTTTTACAATGTGAGTGCGAACATTTTGTGACTGATGCGCCTTTTATCCAGGCTATGGACAGATGAGTAAAAGCTTAAGGATAAAAAATAAATAAATAGTGTGTGTGTATGGGTTAAGGGGTAAAAAAAAATTAGGTAGATTGCAATACTAGTGGTTAATGAGAGGGAGGGATATGGGTATTACATATATGGGGTTCTTCTTTTTATTTCTTTTTCTGGAGTGATGAAAATGTTCTAAACATGACCAGGGTGATGAATATACAACTACGTGATGATACTGTGAGCCACTGACTGTATACTTTGGATGGATTGTATAGTGCGTGAAGACATCTCAATAAAAAAACCAAAACAAAAACAAAAATGATTCTACAATTAGATTCTTATAAAAACCAAATTATTTCCCCCATAAAGATCATAGTCTAAAATATAAAGCACATTAAACCAGTAAAGGATATCAGGTTACTTTGGTATTTGGAGTACTGATACTGTAGATTTGGATTACTCAAACAACACTTTCTAGTCCTACATTCATAATAATCTGGATTTTAAGTGTTCACGTATATCCTCCTAGTTTACCATGAGTGTAATCTTGTGCTAACTGAGCTACAGATCAAATTTAATGATGATCTAAATTCACCAGGTGGAAGTTTTCAGCTATAGAATGAAGGGTTTTATATTATGCTTAAATCCTTGATGGCAGTGGCTGAATAAGCTAACTGACTCATAGGACTCATGCCCCATTCTCAGATTCATTAAAACTAGTACACTATTCCCATTTCTTACTATAAATTTTGGCTTGACAGGAAGATGATTCAATTGAATCCCTTAGAAAACTGCACTGGAAAGAGAAACTAACAGATGAATAAAGAAAAGAAAAACTAACAGATGAATAAATTATACTAGAGTATTATACTCAAACTCTAGAAATACCTCCTTTTTTTTCAAAATGATTCAATTACACCTTAATTTTATTCTACACTCATGAAGAGAAAGGTAAGCTTGAAATTTTTCATAAGCAAATATGCCCATCAACTGTTTATTCTCCAAAATTTCTGATTTTATGTCCAGTCCCCTCCTGCTTCCAATTTGACAAACGAAATTCAGGCTTGGAGTCATATTTAGATATCCCTTTGTTTCTGCATAAGCTAGTTATAGCATTCGAAATGGCCTTACGAACCTATTCTTTTTCAAATGAGTTCTAGAACAAGGTAATTTCCCTTTGTTTGCCAGAAAATAGGGTGAAGGATGCTGGCTATAGCTTTATAATTATGTTTTCCAAAGAAAACAACCTTTTCTTTGAGTCATGCAGCTGAAGGCAACCAGGAAAGCATATCACAGCATAGGATGTCTTGGTGTTTTATGGAGGGCCTGAGATTGGCAGAGGAAGATAACTAACCAAATTACTGTTTGGAGTTTCCTTTCTGAGTAAAACCCTGAACTATGCACTAATAATTTAAACTGCTTACTACCTCACTCAAGTTGTAGATCTTCATGTTTCATAGGCTTGCTTCTTATATTATGTATCAGGTCATACATAATATGGTCATTTTTTTCCTTCAACCACCAGATTTTTCCCAGTCAACATTTAATCAAATTTTTATCTCCCATTTAGTTGTCTCAGATGAATTTCTGGAGTGATTTTTTTCCCGCATGGGCAGGCACCGGGAATCGAACCCAGGTCTCCAGCAAAGCAGGTGAGAACTCTACCTGCTGAGCCACTGTGGCCCGCCCGAATTTCTGGAGTGATTTTTAAACAAGTGATTAATATTATTAAAAAAAAACAACAACAAAAACCCACAAGCACTTAGCACTTTTCATCTTCCAATAATTTTATAAAACTCATTAACTGCTGTGGACACATATTATACCCATACAATTTACTTGGGCGTAAGGATGAAACAGGATTAAACAATATCTTAGGTCAAAAACGGCATTCATTTTAGAATCACATTTCCAATCAATTCTTAGTTATTCACGTTGGAAGGCAAATTTAAGGTACAATCTCTTTACAAGGTTTAGAAATAAGAGGTAAAATTGTCTGAGTTATCTGTATCTTACACCTTTATCAGGTTTTTAAATAAATTTAGATTTAAAGTGTAAAAAGTTCTCCTATCTTACCATAACAATTTTATATAATCAGTTATTTTCTCAAAATTTAAAAATCTACAGTATTGCTCAAGAAGATATATTAAAGTATGAAGAAGTGTAAAATACTTTTATAATCCCCACCTAGCTGGAAACAAATCTTGCTTTAAATAGCATTTTAATAGCATCAGAACTTTATAGAGATCATTAATTTACAGTATGTACACTATCACACTTACTCATTTGTGCCTTCTAAAGAGGCTTATTATTAGAGTTAAAGAATTGTTAGAGAAAACAACAAAATTATAGAAAGCAAAATGTGCCACTAACGAACAAAGTAGGCTTTGTAGTGGCAGGCCCTTGGAAATATATCACACCTGTGACCCCTGGAATTAGAAAGAATTGAATAAAGCACTCAAGAGAAGAAGACAGTCAAGGGAGAAGGTCTCTTTCCCCACCTGCAGGTAGAGTTAAGCCTAAGATTCTAAATGTTGGAAAAATATATTTTTCTAAGTCCTCATCAAGAAGTGATGCTGATGGGCGGCTGCTGTGGCTCAGCAGGCAGAGCTCTGACCTGCCTGTGCTGGAGGTCTGGAGTTAGATCCCTGGTGCCTCCTGCCCATATGCAAATTAAAAAAAAAAAATTAGTTATAAAAAAAAAAAAAGTGATGCTGAGTTACCTTTGGCAATTTGAATGTGTACACTTTCCTAATAAACATTCCAAGGTGAGGGTAATTTTTTATAGTAAGGGGTCAGAATATAAGATATTCTTTCATGGAAAAAGAACTCAAAACTTTCAAAAGTTTACCTGCAAGTAGAAAGAGGGGATACTCAGTTATGATAATAGGCTATTCAGTAAATCCACTGGAGTAGAGAGAGGGATCAATAATTTTTGGTTAGTATTCAGGATTTGATAACAAAAGAAAATCCTTTATGAAGTCCATAACAGACCCCCCACACCATTACCTCCTCCTGCATCCTGAATTACATGGGAAATACATCTGTTACTTCTTTCTCAGAGGAAAGCATTTACTGTTAGACCCAGATATGTATGAGAAATGTCTCTGATAATTCTGATAAAATATTACTAAGTGTTTTTCCCCAAAGTTCTATAAACAGTGTTTATAGGAAACAGGAAAAAAAGGGGCTGATTAATGCATGAAAGTTAAATGAAGGAGTAAAAAGAGAAAAGAGAAGAAAAGAAAAACTAGAGGGGGAAATGAAAGAGCAGAGAGAAGGAAAGTTCTGGGCTAAATGGTGGAGACAGCTTATTAAAATTCTGTGGTTGTGTGCCTAATTTAAGGACATGAGCAATTAGCCAAGCTGTTTTAATATGATATGTAGTAAAGGATTCTAGTGAATACAGAAACAGCTTTTCTGTTGATCAAGAATTACAAAGTATTATTTGAAAGTTTTATCTGAGTAAATTTATAGGTTTCTTCTATGGAAACATTTCACTTAACAGTAATTTTTTAGAGGAACTGATGAGGATAACTGCTTATTTCCTTGAACAGACACCATGCATAACTTCCTATTCTGCAATCAAACACTTGATTAGTTTGCCAGTTGTTAGAAAGAAACTATGTTAAAAAACTTTGACATAACATCTCATAGGTTTGCATATGAATCTCATGCAAAGTTTTATTTGAGAGTAGAGACTCTTCTTGGTAACAAAACTGGATTTCCATTGTAGCCAAAAGAGTCAACAAGCTTAGAAAAAGGGCTATGTCTCATCTTAAGCAATTTTGTAAATATTTTGTTCTTTTATCTTTTCATCTCTTAAATTTATATTTTCAACTAGAAAGTAAATTCCTTAAGGGCACAGATATGAATTATTTCTATACAAGGTCCTCTATGACATTCTTAAGTGCCTCAAAAATAACAAGAAATCCAATTAAATATATTCATTCCTTCGTTCTGTATCACTTCACTGAACAAATCAGTATCATCGATCATAAAGCTCAAAATGCTATGTTATAAGCAGAAGATTCAGGTTTTAATTCACTTTGTATATTTATCCTTCCAAAGAATCTGGTAAGACCTCCAAACAACTGCCCATTGACATGTTTTTAAAATTTCATTAAGATATTATGTTCGTTAAAAGCCTTCAAAGCAATGCTATGGTCCTCAAAATTATTCAGTATTAAGCCTTTTGACCTATTCCTGATTTGCTCAAATAGAATACATCCTAAATTTTAAATAATAGAATAATGGAGTCTGTCTCTCAAAATAGCTTATAGTCACCTATCAATTATCCAGGTAATAGGAAATAACCCAAAAATTAAATCAGAGAGAACTTTAACTAGGTATCTTGGTGATTTCTATTTCTTTCAGACAGATCTTTATTGGGGCTACTGGTAGACAGTAAAATCAATGGATTTGATTATCTCACTTTTTATTTTGCATGGGCAGGCACTGGGTATCAAACCTGGGTCTCTAGCATGGCAGGCAAGAATTCTGCCTGCTGAGCCACCATCACACTGCCCTCATTTTTTTTAAGCATAAAAAATATCATCAGACTTCGTCTACTCAGATGAAATTTTTGGTACGATATACTACCATCCACCACTAAGCTGTACCTGCTTAAGATTTTATTACTTCCCAAAGCACTTTCATTTACATCTCACAGAGAAATGCCTAGCATTACATGGGCCCATATTAAACTTGTTAAGAACGCATCTGTGGGATAGAAGCCAAAGGAGGATTTAGTGGTTCAGAAATGAGTTATTTTCCAAATTCAAGAGAGTGGTTAGATCTCGGAATGGAGAAGCAAAATATCTTAATGGGATGCACACACATAGAGAGGGATAAGGTAGGGTATATCACTATGTTTTTTCTTTTTTTTTTATTATCTATATATTACATATTCACATACCATGTAGTCATCAAAGTGTACAATCAGTGGTTCACAATATCATCATACAGCTGTGCATTTATTATCACAATCGACTTTTTTTTCTTTTTTGTGAAAAATAACACGTATGAAAAAGCAATAAATTTCAAAGCACATCGAAACAATTAGTTGTAGAACAGTTTTCAGAGTTTGGTATTGGTAACAATTCCACATTTCTAGGTTTTTACTACTAGATATCCCAAGACAATGGAGATTAAAAGAAACACCAGCAATCATATTCATTTGTATAACTCCACTTTCTCTGTATAACTCCACCATCAAAGCTGATATTTCTCCCACTCCTTAGGGGTATTTAGGCTATGCTCCTTCTAAATTTTTTATGTTGGAAGGGGCTGTTGATAATATGGGATGGGGGAATGGAACTAGGTGATGTTCTGAAGAGGCTGGCGCCTTTGGATTTTAGGACTTAACTTGTCTACAGACCCATCTGGAGGCTGTGGGTTTTTGGAAAGTTACCCTAGTGCATAGAACCTTTGTAGAATCTTATATAATGCCCTAGGTATTCTTTAGGACTGGCAGGCATGGTTTTGGTTGGGGTTTGGCAAGCTATGATAGGTAGCAATGTCTAACTGAAGCTTGCGTAAGAGTAGCCTCCAGAGTAGTCTCTTGAGTCTATTTGAACTCTCTCAGCCAGTGGTACTTTATTTGTTACACTTCTTTTCCCTCTTTTGGTCAGGATGGCATTGTTGATCCCATGGTGTCAGAAGCAGGCTCATTCCTGGGAGTCACCTCTCACGCTGCCAGGGAGACTTTTACCCCTGGATGTCATGTCCTACATGGGGGAAGGGCAATGATTTCACTTGCAGAGCTGGGCTTAGAGAGAGAGAGAAGCCACATCTGAGTAACAAAAGAGGTCCTCTGGAGGTGACTCTTAGGCATGCCTACAGGTAAGGCTAATCTTCTCCACTACATAAATAAGCTTCGCAAAGAGCAAGCCTCAAGATCAAGGGCTTGGCATATTGATTTGGGTGTCCCTAATGTTTGACACAGTACCAGGGATTTTCCTGGTGGAAAAATTTAATAGTTTCATATTTTTCTTCCATCCCTCAAGGGACTTCGCCAATACTTTTTGATTATCTACTTAATATACTTAGGGATATATATATTCAGGCATTACATTAAGCTTTTCAGGATTAAATGCCCTCATTCTTATTCTCAGCTCCCTGTGTTTGAATTGTTTAAATGATCTATTCAGATAAGTTGAGTTAGATTATGTGCTACAGAAAATTTATGTTCTGGACAAAATAAGCCTTTTTTTCTTTGGTCTCACAGAGTATGTGAAGTTCTAAAATACAGACAATGTCTTCCTTACCCCTGTATTCTGAATTACATTAATCCCAACCTGACTGGCTTTGCTCTTATCTCTAAGTACCAGGTTATACATATATAAAACAGACTCTCAAAATCCAGAAATAACAATTAACATTCTGGACTAAAGCTATAAAAGCTTACAATTAGGCTCCAGCTTTCTTATAAGTATTTTCTAAATGAGACCATACAATATTTGCTCTTTTGTTTCTGGTTTGTTTTGCCTCATCAAATGTCCAACAGGTTCATTCACAATGCTGCATGCCTCACAACTTCGTTTCTTTTTGTATCAGCAGAATACTCAATCATATGTTCACACCATCGTTCACCTATCTACCTCTAAATCATTGTTTTAAATTTCATTTCTTAAGCTATATAGGGGCCCATGAGAGTTCTTTATATTTTCTTTATATCTTTTTCTATTTATGAAATATTTCATTAAGAAGGCAAGTTACTGAATTGACGAAGAACCCGCTCTAGTGATCAAAGTAGAGTTAAGTCCTGATTTCAGTCCTAAAAATCTGTCGCTGACTGACTCACTTTGTGATCCTCATGCCTCAGTTTCATTAAAACATGAAATAATTTTCTGTAGGTATCTAGGAAATTCTCAGGTGAAAACACTATCTTTAGAAACTAAGTAAAATTAAATTATTAGATGCACTTGGGAGTGTTTTCTGTTCCCACACTTTTATCATTTTTCCTTAAAGCCAAAAACATTTTCATTTCTGAACCAAAAGTGGACCAGATTGAGCATATTTTCCGCTGCTTGATAAATCAGAGATAGTATAAATAGTAAATTTATTTTAATATTTTTATATAGTATTTTTAATAGTATAATGCCAAGAAATGATTCATAGCTTTTTTCCACCTTGCTTATATCTAGTAAACTTTTAGTGAAAACTATTTTTCCCAATTTAAGATTTCATCTTACACAAAAAAAGTTGATGTAACTTTGTCGATGAGGCTGCAGTAACAATGGACTCCCATTTTATTCATAAGCTTTGAAACTCTGAACAATATTCACAATTATTAGCTTGGTCTCAAGCTCTCCTAAGACAATAACACTTCAATGTAAAGCACTAACTTCAGAAACATTCTTACCAAAGTTTTGCCTTATGAGAAACGGAAACACCAACACAATAGAAAAAGTAAACGTATAACTGAATCCAAAGATAAAATCAATTTGTAAAACATATAACCAAGTCCAAAAGATTAAATCAATTCTTGAAAATGGCCTTGTTTATAGAAGTCAACAGTTCTACTTATACACCACATATATATATCAATAGCCGAAGTCCTGCAAACTACTAGTGACAAACCACTGAATTCTAAATAAGAGTTCTTGTAGCACTTATCCTGTAAGGGCAAGAAATTAAGAGATGGTCTCCTAGCAATATAATATTTAAAACTCCAAAGGGATCAAGTAAAACACAAGTGTGAGTGGTAAATTAATATAACTGACTGAAAAGTAATAAGTTTTTCATTCATTTTTTACAAAGTTACAAACACACCAAAGGTACAAACATGCCAGATCTCACATTCAAATTCCTACATAATTCTCAGCTTCACCTGTAACTCTGTCTTGCCTCTGTTGATCAAGAATTTCTCAGTTTCTCTGCCTTCTATTACTCACCAACTGCATCTGGATTTACCGGTCTGGAGACGTCAGCTTGCCCCATGATTATATTGTCTGATGTACCTCACGACAACAAACTGTCCTGGACAAAAGCAAATCTTTCTTAAAAAATAAATCCACATAAGGAAGGGACATGCATTCCTCTCTGTGTCACCGCTGAATATGAGGAAATGACATGAGGTCAGTTAATATGCTGGAGTTTTAGTTTCTCTGTATCCTGGGCTAGGTGCTGTGGTTCTCACAAATATGTCTTCACGCCGGCTCTCTCCACACAGGAATGCCTGTCATTCCAGAGTGCACACTGTGTAGAGCTGAAGTGCAGGAAGGGGAGGAGACTGCCAGCCACATTCTAGCTGCTGAGTGGCACAGCCCCAAAAATCCACACCCCTTTTCCCTGACATTGAGCTTGGTTGGAACTCTCCAGAGACCAGAGGAAAGAGACCCAGAGGAATGAATCCACTCAAGACTCTATACCAAAGACAAATTTGTAAACTGAATTGTACAAATAGCATTAGGTGGTTACATGTAGTAGCCTGAGAGCAGAAATCCATTTAAAGATAGGTTTAGACACAGGCTTCCCTCAAGAGTAAACTGCTCTGACGTTTCACTCTACTTTTGGATAAGAAAACTAAGGCTCTGGGAGGCTAAATCCTGTATCTTAGGTCACCAAGTTTATAAATGCCAGGGTGCTGATATTTCTCCAACAAAAGGCAGCTACAAAAAAAAAAATGAAGCTTTCAGTTTAAATCTTTATTCTCTAAACTGAAATCCCAGAAAGATTTCTAGCATTTGGATTTTCCCTTAGTTTTTCCCCATCATCTTCCATCTGCTTTTTTTTTTTTTACATGAGCAGGCAACCGGAAACGAACTCGGGTCTCTGGCATGGCAGGCAAGAACTCTGCCTGCTGAGCGATCGTGGCCCGCCCTTCCATCTGCTTTTGATAGAGAAAAAAATAGAACAGGTAACAAAACAAATGACTGTTCTAAGGCACCAGTAATAAAAGAAGTATGTAGGGTGGTGCGATTGTGGCTTAGTGGCAGAATTCTTGCCTGCCAAGCCAGAGACCCAGGTTTGATTCCCGGTGCCTGTTCAAGTAAAAAAAAAAAAATTAAAAAAAAAATATATATACATATATATTATTTATATGTATATATATATATATGTATATTATGTATATATGTAATGACATCCAGGGGCGAAAGTCTCCCTGGCAATGTGGGATGTGACTCCTAGGGATGAGCCTGGCCCTGGAACCGTGAGATCAACAATGCCCTCATGACCAGAAGGGGGACAAGAATTGTAACAAATCAGGTATCAGTGGCTGAGAGAGTTCAAATAGAGTCAAGAGGCTACTCTATAGGCTACTCTTATCCAAGCTTTAGCAAGATATTGCTATTTATCATGGTTTGCCAATACCCAACCAAAACCATTCTTGACAACCCCAAAGAATACCTAGGGCTTTATCTGAGATTCTACAAAAGTTCCATGCACTATGGTTGCTTTCCAGAAACCTGAAAACTCCAGTTGGGTTCCTAGGCCAGGTAAGTCCTGAAACTCCCTCTCCAGAACATCAACTAGTTCCATCTTCTATCCCATACTATCAACAGCCCTTTGCAACATGAAAAAGTTAGAATGGGCATGGCCCACCTAAAGATTAGAATTAAGATCAAAGGAGAAAGTGGAGTTACAACAGAGAAGATAGGATTTAACAAATGAGGATGACTATTGAATCATTATATTGATTTATTTCTTTTGGTCTCCAGTGTTTGGAGCAGCTAGAAGGAAAAACCCAAAATTGTGGAACTGTAACCCATATCAAACTCTGAAATCTTTCTATAACTAACTGTTGTGGGGTGTCTTGAAATTTTTTGCTTTTTTTGTATATGTTATTTTTCACAATAAGAAAAAAAGTGTGTAAACACTTGGGCAACTTTCAAGTTGTCAATACTGGTGATAGTCAGAAGCACATTATGATGCTGACCATTAAAATAAGAAAAAGGAAAAGGAAAAAAATACATTGAAAGAATACTCCATTCTAAGAGGGTCTAACACCTAGGAACCAAGGAACTTATAACTGATTAGCCTAAAATGGACCACAAGCAGTAGCAGTTTTGCTATTGTAAAACAGGGATATATGAGATACTGTACAAAAGGTAGTCTTACTCAATTAGGTGCTTAACATATCACCATCATCATCACTTATCATTATCACTCTCATCATCATAGAAGCAATACAATGTATTGCTTAAGCGCAAAGTCAGACAGACTGAAATTTAATTCCTGTTCTATCACCTAACAAGGTGTTAAAACTAAGCAAAAGTTACTTCACCTCTCTGAGCCTCAGTTTCCTAAATGTAAATGGGCACAAGAATACTTTTCAGTATAGGGCAGCTGTGAAGATTAAATGACATGAACATAAGTAAAGAGTTCTGAAATGTGCCTGGCACATGGACAGCTCTCAATAAATGCAAGCAATAATTAACACAGATGTTATAGTAACAAGACAAGTCAAGACAGGAGGGCAATGGTGTATGGCAGGTAACTAAACAGTCATTACAAGGTTAGTTAGAAACAGAAGAAGATGACATCTCTGTATCATGAATCCAGACAGCAAAGTTGAAGTTTGAGGATAGAGGTTCAGAAGGCCAAATCAGAAGAAGCAGGCCAGGGAGAATGACTGAACACAACCAGCATTGGTATATAGAATCATCAGGCAGATGGAAGAGGCCAGACAAAAACGCGTGAGTAAATCCAGATCAGGCAGACACAAACGAAAAAAAAAAAGACCCTAGAGGTCCAGAAACAGGATCTTAGAATCTAGTACATGTTTATGGCCCCTACAACAGAAGACATGAAACAGATTTATGGATCCTGGTACAGCTGCTGTTTATCTCTTGCCAAATTTAAGTGCTCATCTTGGCTTGGCCCAATACTGATTCTAGGTTATTGTGAAGGTAGCAATAAAACTTAAAAAGAATGAAATGATTCAAAGTAAGGACTAGAACTCAGGTCTCCTGATTCTGTTATAGGACTCATATCAGTTCTTGCATAACTGGCCAAGGAAATGTTTACGCCACCAAAGAAATATTCACTTCCCAAGGAAGCCTATACTCTACTACAACAACGTATTGCTGAGAATTTCTAATTTGGTTGTCTATGTGCCAACCCATGTTCTCTGACCAACATGTTTCATTTTCTTTTACATGGGCAGGCACCAGGAATCGAACCTGGGTCCTCTGGCATGGCAGGCAAGCATTCTTGCCTGCTGAGCCACCGTGGCCCGCCCTCATGTTTCATTTTCATTCCAACAATCAAGACTGATTTTGTAGCAACTGGCAAACAGACAAGCAGAGAGATTAGGAATCAAAACTTTTCATTCTAGTTTCCATGCATTATTTTTTTTATTAATTAAAAATTTTTTTTAAATACAAAAATCACCAGATGCAAACATTTGTAACTTTTGGTCATTCCGTTCTACATATACAATCAATAATTCACAATATCATCAAATAGTTGCATATTCATCATCATGATCATTTCTTGGAACATTTGCATCTATTCAGAAAAAGAAATAAAAAGACAACAGAAAAAAATTCATACATACCATACCCTCTCCCCTGCCCCCTCACCAATCACCAGCATTTCACTCTAAATTTATTTTAACATTTGTCCCCCCTATTATTCATCTTTATTCCATACGTTTTACTCGTCTGTTGATAAGGTAGATAAAAGGAGCATCAGACACAAGGTTTTCACAATCACACAGTCACATTGTGAAAGCCATATCATTATACAATCATCTTCAAGAAACATGGCTACTGGAACACAGCTCTACATTTTCAGGCAGTTCCCTCCAGCCTCTCCATTACACCTTAACTAAAAAGGTGATATCTTTTTAATGTGCAAGAATAACCTCCAGGATAACTTTTTGACTCTGTTTGGAATTTCTCAGCCATTGACACTTTATTTTGTCTCATTTCACTCTTGCCCCTTTTGGTCGAGAAGGTTTTCTCAATCTCTTGATGCTGAGTCTCAGCTCATTCTAGGATTTCTGTCCCATGTTGCTGGGAAGGTCCACACCCCTGGGAGTCATGTCCCACCTAGACAGGGGGAAGGCAGTCAGTTTGCTTGTTGTGTTGGCTGGAGAGAAAGGCCACATCTGAGCAACAAAAGAGGTTCTCCTGGGGGTGACTCTTAGGCCTAATTTTAAGTAGGCTTGACCTATTCTTTGTGGGTTAAGTTTCATATGAACAAACCCTAAGATTGGGGGCTGAGTCTATTGCTTTGGTTGTCCCCACTGCTTGTGAGAATATCAAGAATTCTCCACTTGGGGAAGTTGAATTTTCCCCCTTTCTCACCATTCCCCCAAGGGGACTTTGCAAATACTTTTTTACTCACTGTTCAAATCACTCTGGGATTTATTGGGGCATCACTCTGGAAAAACATACAAAATCTTATGCTCTACTCAAGGTTCTATATACTTATGGTGTTCAATTAAACTGTCCATATAAGTTATATTAGGAACTACACTAGTCAAAATATAAATTTTGCACCAAATAAACATTTTTTGCTTTAGTCTCACACATGTTACAATTTAAAAATATTAATTACCATCTATTTTCAACACCCTGCAGTAATGACATTCCTTTGTTCTTCCCCATGCAAAACCATTTTTAAATTTGTACGTTTAGTCACTATCGTTATACACTCTAGGCATTCCTAGTTTATACCATCTCAGTCTTTATCGTCTATCTTTCCTTTGGATTTCATTTGTGCCCCCAGCCCTCCTCTATCATTCTCACATTCAGCTTCATTCAGTGTTTTAACATAATTGTATTACAGTTAGGTAGTATTGCGCTATCCATTTCTGAGTTTTTACAATCAGTCCTGTTGTACAATCTATATCTCTTCTACTCCAATTACCCAGTATTTTACCCTATTTCTATCTCCCAATGGTATCTGTACTAATGACATTCTCCAAGTTCATACACTAATGTCAGTTCATATCAGTGAGACCATACAGTATTTGTCTTTTTGTTTCTGGCTAATCTCACTCAGCATAATGTCCTTAAGGTCCATCCATGTTGTTACACACTTCATAACTTTATTCTGTCTTATAACTTTATTCTGCATAATATTCCCTTGTATCTATATACCACAGTTTGTTTAGCCACTCGTCTCTTGATGGACATTTAGGTTGTTTCCATCTCTTCGTCATTGTAAATAATGCTGCTATAAACATTGGTGTGCAAATGTCTGTGTCCTTGCCCTCATGTCCTCTGAGTAGATACCTAGCAATGGTATTGCCAGGTCACATGGCAATTCTATACTTAGCTTCCTGAGGACCTGCCAAACTGCCTTCCACAAAGGTTGTACCATTTGACATTCCCACCAACAGTGGATGTGTGTTGCCTCTTTCTCCACATCCTCTTCAGCACTTGTCGTTTTCTGCTTTATTGATAATGGCCATACTGGTGGGTATGAAATGATATCTCATTGTGATTTTGATTTGCATTTCCCTAATAGCCAGGGAAGTTGAGCATCTTTTCATGTGCCTTTTGGCCATTTGTATTTCCTCTTCTGAGAAGTGTCTTTTCAAGTCTTTTGCCCACTTTGTAATTAGGCTGTCTTTTTGTTGTTGAGTTGAACAATCTCTTAATATATACAAAGTTCTTTGATGCCAAAAGTGTTTAATTTTGAGATGTTCCCATTTATTAATTTCTTCAATGTTTCAATTCTTTGGGTGTAAGGTCTCAGAAACCGCCTCCTATTATAAGACTTATAAGATATTTCCCTACATTTTCTTCTAACAGTTTTATGGTCTTAGATCTAATGTTTAGGTCTTTGATCCATTTTTTGTTAATTTTTGTATAGGGTGTGAGATATGGATCCTCTTTCATTCTTTTGCATGTGGATATCCAGTTCTCTAGGCACCATTTATTGAAGAGACTGTTCTGTCCCAGATGAGTTGGCTTGACCGCCTTATCAAAGATCAATTGTCCATAGATGAGAAGGTCTATATCTGAACACTCTATTCAATTCCATTGGTCAGTATATCTATCTTTATGC
>PVIY010052525.1:0-15151 GCA_004026745.1 Myrmecophaga tridactyla
ACTCTTGGCATCTTCACCCACTTGGTCATCTTTGCTGGCCCATATTGTGTTTGGGTATATCTTTCTAGAGAAGGGCAAATTGGTATGAAGAAAGAACTACTTATAACCACATTAAGAATGGTGTTAATTTGACATCTAATTTTCCCAGTGTTCCTAGTCTTCAATCACATATAAATAGAAGTAATTTTTCTTTTTTGTAAGGCAAGTCATTTATTTCACATGTTGCTTAAATCTGTGACTCCACATTCCTTAGAAATCACATGATCTGTTCTTAACTTTGTTCTGGTAACTGTAGGAGAAACCAGAACAAAAATCTGTCTTGAATGAACAGCAGCAACACACGAAACAGGGTGTGGTTTCCACATTATTAGATAATCGTGCCCGTGGGTATTACAAATCAGGCAGCATAATCCTGAGTCCGTAATTTCTTAGAGTATGTGATTTTTCACTGAGAACATGTTAGAAGGACATAGGCATGAGGAGATGAGGGTGGCAAATGATGATTCTTCAGAAATGTAATTTTACTTTAATAAGTAGTTAAATATTAATGAATCATTTAGCAAGAATACAGATGATGTTTCATTGTGTTTTATAATATTGAGATTCCTTTACAAAAGTTCACTTATTTTTTTTTTCGGTTTCCCCCCACTCTTCAAACAAGAAATCAGAATAATTTTTAACTTTCTGATAAAAGTAGACGTACTATTTTAATGTTTATTTTAGTTTCATCAAAGGGAGTTTTATGTATTCTCCATGCATTATACTAAGAGATTGTACTTAAATTTATTGCAGATTTTTCTTTCTATAATTCTTTCATGTGTCATATTCTTTGAGTACAAGTTACCAAGTTTAATTACACAAAACACATTCACACATTGTGTCAATATCTATTGGGGCTAAAACTGAAAGACATTACAAGCAGTGCCTGAAATGAGGCCAGTCAGAGATGACGCTCAGCAGTATTAGCGGCAAGTCTGTACGTGAACATGTCTCTGCAAACAGCTTGGTGTTTAGAGCTACTGAATATTTCCTATTTGGAAAGTAAGTTGCTGATTATGCTTCCTGGCAATATCTTCCCAGTGCCAGAACACATCATGTTTTTCCTTTGAAAGATCTTTCATAAAAAGCTAGGTGTATTCAAATCAGCGATTGGAGCTAATGCGCATGCTGGGCTGTGTTAATGCACACTGAAGAAAAATAAACACTTAAATTCCAGCCTTTATAAAATGAACCTCCTCGAGTTCTCTCTTTTATTACATGCTTTCTTGTCATTTCCTTCCTTCCTGCTTTCATGTCTGCCTTCTTTCTTATTTCTGCATTTTTGGAGTCAGAAATCTCTCTTTTTTTCTCTGCTTCTCCTCTAATTTCTAAATGATAAGGCTCTTATTGTTACACAGGTAAAAGCTCCTGCTTCTCAAACAAAGTGTTGTGTTGTGCTTAATTGTGTAGACTTGTGCTTGAAGCTGTACCCACACGAACTCAAAATAATTAGGGCCGTGACGTAGAACACACCAAGAAACATTATGTTGCATTATTGCTTTTCGTTAGTTTGCAAAAGATAATCTGTTGGTTTAGATACAGCTAATGGGAGCTAAACAGACTCTTAAGGGTTGAAAGATAGTCTCTCAATATGGCCATGGGAATTCATTTCCAAGGAGCCCACGAGCAAGCCTTTTCTTATTATGATTTTCTGATAGTGACCAAAATAGTAAAAAAGTTTCATGGTGATTATTTGTAAATAATAGAACACCGATTAACTAATAACAATTAAAATTACAAATCATTAAGTACAGTATAAATATCCTTGTGCATTTAGGTGCAAAATGTCAACTGATCATTAAACTAGCGAGGACAGATAAGTGGTTTGCTCCAGATCTAAGAATTAGTCAGTGGCAGAAATAAAACTCTCTTCCTGGTCATCTGATTGGGAGGCTGGAGATCCAGTCTCTAGACCTTAGAGTCTTCCAGCAGAATCTTCAGTCTAAGGCAATGATTGCAAAAATCAAGCTTGATCTTGATAGTTCATTTTCTGCAAGAATAAACCAAATATATTGGAGTTGGCCTCCTGTAAGGCTATTCATTCCACTGTTGAGGAGATGTAGCTTTGAGAGCTATTTGTCAAGTTGAGCTTGAAAATATCTTCCCCCAAAATTCATACATTTGAGTACAATTTTGCTTGCCTAACAAATATATGACTAAATTAATTCAACGCCCAACTTAATACCCCACTGCACTTAAATTCATTCCAATGTGAGATAGTTTTCATAGTTCTTAACATCTTTGCTCTAGACTTGGCTTTGCAACCAAGGTTTGCATCACTTAATGTCTCTCAATCTGAATTTAGTACACTAAAAAATGAGGCAAATAGATCAAATCGATGTTTCCCAACCTAAATTGTACTGCAACATAAACAACAAAGGTAATGCATGAGAGGAAGTATGGAGAAATAGCTGAGAAGGTAATAGAGGGTGATCTAGCTGTAGGTATAATACTTTACCTTGTGCAGCCTTGAACCAGAGGGAGAATCAATATTAGTTTCTAAAACATTGTGATTTTGTGGGTTTTGAAATCTACCACTACCCTCTTAAAACTGTTTTGCTGGTTTATATAGCATTGCGATATTTATATTGAAAATAAACTTCTCATTATTTCAATGATTAAGAAAAGATATGGAAAGTTAGTGATTTGCAATGATGGGCAAATGTTGAAATATTTACCTCTAATTTGAATTTTCTTTTTCCTTTTCAAAAAAATTGTATTACTTCATTAATAAATTATCAATGGCAGAGAGAGTTCAAATAGAGTCAAGAGGCTACTCTGGAGGTTGCTGTTATGCAAGCTTCATGTAGACCTTGCTACCTATCATAACCTGCCAACCCCCAACCAGGACCATTCCAGCCAATCCTAAAGAACACCTAGGGCAATATATAAGATTCCACAAGATGGGCAGCTGCCGTGGCTCAGCAGGCAGAGCTCCGACCTGCCGTGCTGGAGGTCTGGAGTTCGATCCCTGGTGCCTCCTGCCCATATGCAAATTAAAAAAGAAAAAAAATTAAAAAAAAAAAAGATTCCACAAGGGTTCCTGGCACTATAGCAACTTTCCAGAAACCTACAAATTCCAGATGTGTCCCTGGTCCAGATAAGTCCTGAAACCTGGCCCAGCCTCTCCAGAACATCAGGTAGTTCCATTTCCCTACCCCATATTAGTGACAGACCCTTCCAATAGCAAAAATTTAGAATTGTCATAGCCCAAACAACTTTAAAGACAGGGATGGAAAGATTAAAGGTGACGGTGGAATTATACATAGAAGACAGGACTTAACAAATGAATATAAATGCTGGATCACTAAATTGATATCTCTTTTAGTCTTCAGTATTTTAGAGCAGCTAGGAGTAAAAACCTAAAATTGTGAAATTGTAACCCATGTAAAAGTCTGAAATACATTCTACAACTAATTGTGGTGCTGTGCTTGGAAATTTATAGCTTTTTTTGTATTTATGTTATTGTTTACAAAACAAGAAGGAAAAAAAGTCAATTGTAATGATAAAAAAAATATTTAAGCCCTCTAGCTTCCTATATTCTGTAGCAGCTAGAAGGAAAAATTTGAGAGGATCATATGGTGGCCTATGGCAAACTCTGGAGTCTGTCCTGTAACCACTTTCTGAAGAGTGCATTGAAAACTATTGCTTTTTGACTTTTTTGATTTGTATATATGTTATACTATACAATCACACAAAGTAAAAAAAAAAAATGTATTACTTCAAGTGTAATTACTTTGGGCCATTATGGTTTTGTACCAAAAGCTTAGAGAACTGTGAAACATTTGGTAATACATGCTGGAGGAATGTCTTTGACTGTAGTTTATTTTCTTTATTAAATTCTTCTTTTCCTTTATAATGTCTACATCCCAGATGGACCTTCTTAAGAAAGTCATTGTGGCAAAATTTTCCATCAGTGCTCATTCCTCACTATGCATCATAAATTCTATAGTAAAGTAAAGTCCCAACTCAAATCTCATCTCCTCCGTTAATCTTTTCCTAAGAACTAATCTGTGTCTGCTTTGCGAGTCCATACTGCTCTGTATTTATTTCTTTTATATTGCACATATATTTTTCAATTGGGATTATTTGTCATTCCCACTAGATAATTTGGAGTAACAAATTTTGTTTCTTTTGTTTTTTAATTCCTGGTGTATTTGCAAGTCATGCCCCATTCCCTGCACCTTCCAACTAGGGAGAGGAGATAACTTGAAGGACCTACTGTACATTTCTGAATATAACACATAGACATTATAGGGAATAAAATAACCAACATATAGAAAAATAAATGAATTAGAAATCCTAAAAGAAGTGGGATACGTCACATCAAATGCAATTAAAAATGAATATTCCTTTTCTATGAGGAAAACAAAATAAAGCAAAGTGTGTTAAACCTCAAGGAAATAGGGAAAAAATGCAACAATTTCAATGGGGCTTGGGTGGGGGGAAGTGGAATGTGGTAAAAGAAATTGTAGAGAAAGTCAAAATTAGCTAATCTAGTAGACATTTGTTTACATTTTAATTATTCTTTTGTTTGTTTGTTTATTTGTGCTCCTATGCTTGCGAATTCCCTTACTCTTCTGTGAAATACTTCACTGTGTAAACCTTGGTTGAACAGGCTCCGTTTCTATTTACAGAAGCTGAAAATCCCGTACACCTGGCTACCCTCATCTGTAGCCAAGGTTTTTGTTTTGTTTTTTGACAAAACAGGGGCTTCCACCTAGGATTTTGAATCTAGAGGAAAGGGATCTAGAGACAGTGCAGAGGCAGCAGCATTAAATTCTGGCTTCCAAAAACAGCAGAGAACTTGGGTAGCAGCTGTGCCATGCCACATGCCAAAAGAGGCATTTGTGCCTACAGTAGTTTTGAGGATGCAGTGGTGACAGCAGAGTGTCCTTACTGGGCTGTTCTCATGGGCAGACTTTGCCTACGAAGGTTTATCCTTCTTTCTTTCTTTCTTTTTATCTTTTTTTAAACTTTTTTATTGTATAGTATAACATATATTCAAAGCAAAGAAATAAAAGCAATAGTTTTCAAAGCACTCTTCAACAAGTAGTTACAGGACAGATCCTGGAGTTTGTCATGGGCTACCATACGATCCTGTCATATTTTTCCTTCTAGCTGTTCCAGAATATAGGAGGACAGAAGGCTTATTTTTTTATCATCACAATAGACTTTTTTCCCTTCTTTTTTTTGTGAAAAATAACATATATACAAAAAAACTATACATTTCAAAGCACAGCCCAACAATTAGTTGTAGAACAGATTTCAGAGTTTGACATGGGCTGCAATTCCACAATTTTAGCTTTTTTCTTCTAGCTGCTCTAAGATACTGGAGACTAAAAGAGATATCAATTTAATGGTTCAGCATTCATAGTCACTTGCTAAATCCTATCTTCACTGTATAACTCCACCATCACCTTTGATCTTTCCATCCCTCTCTTTAGGGGTGTTTGGGCTATGGCCAATCTAAATTTTTGCTATTGGAGGGGTCTGTCACTAATATGACATAGGGAGATGGAACTATCTGATGTTCTGGAGAGGCTGGGCCCTCTAGGTTTTGGGACTTACCTGGACCAGGGACCCATCTGAAAAGTTACTCTAGTATATGGAAGGCTTGCAGATTCTTATATATTGCCTTAGGTATTCTTTAGGATTGGCTGGAATGGTCCTAGTTGGGGTTTGGCAGGTTATGATAGGTAGCAAGTTCTAACTGAAGCTTGCATAACAGCAACCTCCAGAGTACCTCGCAACTCTATTTGAACTCTCTCTGCTACTGATACTTTATTAGTTACACTTCTTTTCCTCCTTTTGGTCAGGATGTAATTGTTGGTCCCACAGCGTCAGGGCTGGATTCATCCCTGGAGTTAAGTCCCATGTCGTCAGGAGAATGTTCATCCCTGGATGTCATGTCCCATGTAGGAGGGAGGGCAATGATTTCACTTTCTTGGCCCCCTGTGTTTCAATTTGTTCAAATGAGCTATACAGATAGATTGAGTTAGATTATCCACTACAGAAAATTTCAGTCCAGACCAAATAAGTCTTTCTTCCTTTGGTCTCAAGGAGTAGGTGTGGTTCTAAACTATAGGCACTCTCTTCCTTATACCTGTGTTCTGAATTACTTTAACCCCAGCCTGATAGGCCTTTTTCTTATCTGTAAATACCAGAGTATATATGTGTATATAAAACAGCCTCTCGAAATCCAGAAATAATAATCATTGCACCAGACTTAATGTGTCTGCTCTAAAAGCTTATAATCTAAGCCCCTGTTTTCTTATAAGCATTTTCTAAAAGTGACCATACCATTCTTGTTCTTTTGTCTCTGGCTTACTTTGCCTCACCAAATGTCCCACATGTTCATTCCCATCGTTGCATGCCCTATGACTTTGTTCCTTTTTGTAGCAGCACAACCTTCATTCATAAGTATACACCATCGTTTACCATTCTATTTCTCAGTCAGTGCATCCTTCAGCCACCTACATTCATCAGGTATCATGTAGAGGGCCCAAAATCCACAGTCCATCAACATTCTCAATTTTAGATAATTACATTGTTCCCAAGAAAAACAAAACCAATAACACACCCTCACCAAATAGGAAATCTAAACTGTCTCTTAATTCTTATCCCTCATCCCATTATTTACCTCTGCTGTTGCTGGGGTAGTGCTGATGTTTTCCTTTAGAACATAGCCCATAGCATGCATAACAGTTTCCCCCTGTACCCTGGACTTAGACACTCTTTGTACACGAATCGTATCTTTGAAAAAATTCTTGTAAGAACTCATTCATATTTCTAGCATTAATCAGTGGGACATACAGGTCTATACAATGCCTTTCAATCTTGTTTGTCCTCAATATGGTAATATTACTTATAGACCCACTGGATAACCACATTCACTTCTATCCTTTATATTGAAGTTCAGCCTCATTAGCTAACCGTTCACTCATCTCTAGCTTCTATGTAGCTCTAAGTCCTCTATATTCCATGTTATAAGCCATTGGTTACACATTTATGCTCGTCATAAAAATGGAATCATACAGCAGCTATGCTTTTGTGTCTGGGTTATTCACTCAGCATTATATTCTCAAGGCTCATCCATTTTGCCATGTTCTTCAGTACATCATTTTGTCTTACTGGTGCATAATATTCCATCGTATGTATATACCACATTTTGTTAATCCACTCATCTGTTGATGGGCATTTGGTTTGTTTCCATCTTTTGGCAATTGTGAATAATGCTGCTGTGAACATTGGTGTGCAAATGTCTGCGTCGTTGCGTTCAACTCTACTGGGTATACACCAAGTAGTGCAATTGCTGGGTCATAGGGCAACTGGATATTTAATTTCTTAAGGAACTGTCAAACTATCTTCCATAGCAGCTGTACCATTATACATTCCCTCCAGAAGTGCATAAGTGTTCCAATTTCTCCACATTCTCGCTAACATTTATAGTTCCTGTTTGTTTAATAGCAGTCATTCTTATAGGTGTGAGGTAGTATCTCACTGTAGTCTTGATCTGCATTTCCCTTATAGCCAATGAAAATGACATGCCTTCATGTGTTTTTGAGCCATCTGTATTTGTTCTTCAGAAAAATGCCTATTCATATCTTTAGTACATTTTATAATTGGGTTATTTGTTCTTTTGGTGTTGAGTTGAATGATTTCTTCATATATACAGGATATCAAACCTTTGTCTGATAGGTGATTTCCAGATATTTTCTCCCATTGAGTTGGCTGCCTCTTCACCTTTTTTGACAAAGTCTTTGAGGTGCAGAAGCATTTGATTTTGAAGAGTTCCCATTTATCTATTTTTTCTTGTGTTACTTGTGCTTTCGGTATAAAGTTTAGGAAGCAACCTCCATTACTCGGTCTTGGAGATGTCTCCCTACATTTTCTTCTATAAGCTTTATGGTGCTGGCTCTTATATTTAGGTGTTTGATCCATGAGTTAATTTGTGTGTAGGGTGTAAGATAGGGGTCCTTTTTCATTATTTGTCTATGATATCTAGTTCTTCCGTGCCCGATTATGGAAAAGACTATTTTGTCCCAGTTCAGAGGACTTGGGGGCCTTGTCAAAATTCAGTTTGACCATGGATTTGGTGGTCTATTTCTGCACTCTCGATTTGATGCCATTGGACAATGCTTTCAATAAATGAGCATGGGAGAATTAGATATCAATAGTCAAAAAAATGAAAGAGTAACCTTACTTGCACCCTATGCAAAAACTAACTTAAGCTGGATCAAACACCTGAATATAAGAATTAGCACCATAAAGCTTCTAGAAGAATATGTAAGGAAACATCTTCAAGACTTAATAATATGAGGTAGCATCCTAAATGTTACACCCAAAGCACAAGCAACACAAGAAAAAAATAGATAAATGGGAACTCCTCAAAATCAAATGCTTCTGCACCTCAAAATATTTTGTCAAAAAGGTGAAGAGGCAGCAAACTCAATGGGAGAAAATATTTGAAAATCACACATCGGACAAAGGTTTCATATCCTGCATTATTTAGTATATCAATAAACCATACAATTCAACAACAAAAGAACAAACAACCAAATTATACAATGGGCTGAAGATATGAATAGGCATTTTTCCTGAAGAGCAAATATGAATGGATCAAAAGCATATGAAGAGATGTTCATTTTCATTAGCTATAAAGAAGACTCAAATTAAGACAACAATGAGATATCATCTCACACCTATAAGAATGGCTGCTGAAAAACAGGAAACTATTAATGTCGGAGAGGAAGTGGAGAAATTGGGACACTTATGCATTGCTGTTGGGAATGTATAATGGTGCATCTGCTATGGAAGACAGTTTGGCGGTTCCTCAGGAAACTAAGATGAAATGACGTCCTGAAGCACATGACAAGATGGATGAGCCATGAGGATATAATGCTGAGTGAAATAGGCCAGACACAAAAGGATAGATACCGTGTGACTCCACTTTTATGACCATGGTAATAGTAAAATTGGAGGCTTATAATACAGAATATAGGGGTCTTAGAGACAAGTGAAATCATTACCCTCCCCTCTACATGGGATATGACATCCAGGGGTGAAAGTCTCCCTGGCAGCGTGTGATATGACTCCCAGGGATGACTCCAACTCTGGCACCATGGGATCAACAATGCCATTCTGACCAAAAGGGGGAAGAGAAATGTAACTACTAAAGTATCAGTGGCTGAGAGAGTTCAAATAGAGCTGAGAGGCTACTCTGGAGGTCGCTCTTATACAAGCTTCAGGTAGATATTGCTACCTATCATAACTTGCCAAACCCCAACCAAAACCATTCCACTCAATTCTAAAGAATGTTTAGGGCAATATATAAGATTCTATAAAGGTTCCATGCACTAGAGTAACCTTCCAGAAACCTACAACCTCCAGATGTGTCCCTGGACCAGATAAGCCTTGAAACCTAGAGGGTCCAGCCTCTTCAGAACATCAGCTATTTCCATCTCCCTACCCCATAGTATTGACAGCCCCTTCAACATGCAAGAGTTAGAATGGCCACAGCCCAAATACCCTTAAAGAGTGGGATACAAAGATCAATGGTGATAGTGGAGTTATACAGAGAAGATAGGGTTTAACAAACAAATATGATTGCTGAATCATGAAATTGATATTTCTTTTAGTCTCCAGTATCTTAGAGTAGCTAGATGTAAAAACCTAAAATTGTGGAATTATGTCATCCCAAACTCTGAAATCTGTTCTACAACTAATTGTTGTGCTGTGCTTTGAAATTTATTGCTTTTTTGCATATACGCTATTTTTCACAAAAAGGAAAACAAAAGTCATTTGTGATGATTAAAAAAAATATCTATTCCTTCTAGCTTCCTGTGTTCTGGAGCAGCTAGAAGGAAAAATCTGAGATGATGGTATGGTAGCCCATGACAAACTCTGGGATCTCTCCTGTAACTACTTGTTGAAGAGTACTTTGAAAACAAATGCTTTTTTCTTTCTTTCCTTTGTATATATGCTATATTATAAAATTTAAAAAGTTGAAAAAAAAAGCTTGTTACAGGTGAGTTGTGGCTTTCACTTTATTTTTCCTTTCAGTATAAGTTACTGTTTCATTGTTATTAAACTAGACTTTGCAGACTCTTTACTTAATCCATAGTTTGATGTGGGTTTGTACTAATAGAATTTTGGGTCTTTTAGACATCTGCACATGAATGCACAAATGAATGGCTCTACCCTCAAATTTCCTTGGTCAATGACACTAGATCTTAAATAATTGTTTTGTTTTTACTGCAAAATGGATAGTAAATTGGGCACTAAGTGAGAAATAATAAAAAATACTAATTGCTGAATACGAAACTGAGCTCTTTTAAAGTCCTTTATATCACATAACGAGTACTCTGATTTCATCAGCTTCCAAGTTCCTGATACACAATAAAGGAGGAATTTAAACCTTGTGCTTATGGGACATTAGGCAATATATATAAAAAAAATTGAAAAAGTATTCTTTGTTAAGTTCCACTCTGACACAAATCTAGCGGCTAATTGGAATAATTTTACATTTGTCTACGCTCTGGGTAGTCATATCGCGTGGCTGTGTTGAAGAAGGAGAGTTTTTTTCATTTCTTGTTGCTTAGCTGTCTTCTTCTTTCAGCCGCTCCAAAGGATTCTGGGACTCTCAAGCTGGATGGAGATTTCTTCTTGTCACCTCTATAGAGATGCAAATCCAAATGTGGCACGTATAAAACTAAGACATAAGGACAGAAACACCTAGATGCCAGATCTTTTCTTTCATTATCTCTCTAAGATGCTTTTAATCAAAAGCAAGAGTGAAATACCACATGAATTTCTGTTTTTGAAATATGCTTTACTTCGTAATAAGTGAAATGAATTAAACAAAGAAATTGGCCCATTTGTGTCTGTTCTGTAGTTTAAAACTGAGAATGACTGCAGCTTGCTTATAATTCATAGCTTCTTCCAGTGTTTTAGAAATGTTCATATTAATATGGACATTTAATGATGTAGTATAGCCTAAGTGATTTGAACATTGATAGATCATGATTCATAGAGTGAAATTTTATAACATTTTAATTTTTCTCACATCTGTTCCTATAAACTATGTTGTTTTCCCCCTTCCCTATATTTTATGGTTGGCAGTTAGCTTAGTTTGTTTGTTTACTATTAAATATATATTGTTAAAGACCTGCTGTCACTTTAGTTCCCAAAGGAGATTCATATCTTTAATTAATATTACAAAACTCCAGATTACAGTCAGAAATTTTTTCCCCTTTCTCCTCCCATCTCAATTCAGCTTGTACCTTCCTGAAGTAGAGAAGAAAGATGAAATTTCTTCTTTCTTTTTTCTGGCAGCTCCTTCACCCCACTTGCTAGCTTCACCTTCTGTCCACCAAATTTGGGGTGAAGGAGGGAAAAGCCTTGGTAGACAGTCTTCATACTGGGGTGGTTTCCGTGGTTGTGGCACATTAACAAATGGACTCTGTCATAGGCCATTAGAAATTCTCCTTTCAATGGGAATCTCTCCTCTGTAATTTTCTTGAGGCAAGTAAATCCCTCTTTTTCAGCTGGGCCCTTCCATTTCCCCTCTCATCTGGTGAGTTGGTAGTGTTCCTTTTTGTGGGGTGGCGTCCTTGCCTCTCTAGGGACCTGTGGCACTCTGTGGGATTGCAGTTAACTTCCCATTTATTACTTCTATTCTCCGGTAGAGTAATTTTGAACAGCTTTTTACATTTTAGGTTTCTCAAACCTTCATCCCACACTACTCCACTACCTTCTACAAAGTCCAGGAGATATATAGTAAGTTTTCTGAATGAATCTATTGAAGTTCTTCTGTGGGAAACTTCAGCTTCCAGCCTTGCCTTATGGGGGCAGGGATTGAACAGGGGACACACAGCACACCGACAATTTTTTCTAAAAATATCTATTCTTCAATTTCCTTGCAGAATTCTTAGTCCTTACTTATACAACTTGAAGATATGCGTTGGGTAAAGATCTCAAAACTGATTTGCCATCTTTATTTCAGCCTCAAAAGTGGTATAGCACCCCTTTTGTGATTCTGGAATAGTTGGCAACTATTTTCTTGTCATGTCAGTTGAAAAAGCATCATTAAAAATGCCATTTTAACATTGAAAGGCAAAACTTAAAAACTAGAAGTGATAATGATACAGATCTACAATTGGCCAATATATGTTGAACATTTAAAAGATTAATGGCTCATTATTATTATATCTATAATATGATACCAAACAATTAGTTACAGGATATTTAATTTAGCTATTCTATATCGGAATACTGTTTCTTATTATTCAGACAACATCATCTCGTGAACACCTCTCAGGTGGGCAGGCACTCTTTCAGGCATAGACAATACAGAGTGAGCACACACAGACAATGCATCATGGTGCTATTGACCAAGCCAGAGACTCATTGAATAACTGAGACTAAAGTAAGTTCAAAGCTGTGACAGATTGCAAAGGGTTGGTACACAGAGCTATAAATGATCAGGAAGTCTTTCTTGAGGTGACAGCAGAAGGAACAACAGAAGTTACCCAAGAGACAAATGGAAGGAAGATTGTTCTAGGCAGAGAATGTAAGTGTAGTTGTCTTCATGGAAGAGGGTTTATAGAAATTAGAGGGCCAAAAGAAGGACAGTGTGGCTGGACTGGAGAGAATAAGAGGTATGGATTTAAGTAGGAGGAATAAATTTAAGGTACTTGATGGTTTGATATTATGTGTACTCCAAAAGATCGTGTTCTTAAAGCTAATCTATTCTTGTGGGTATAGACCTATTGTGGATGAGACCTCTTGATTAAGATCTTTCAGTTGAGACCTGCATGAGGTGGGTCTTAATCCTCTTACTAGAGTCCTTTATAAGAGGATAAAAGTCAGAAAGAAGACAGAGGGAAAAGCCCCATAGAGAAGCTGAGAGAGGACACACAGCAGCTCAGAAAGAAAGCCATAGAAACAGAAGGTGGTCACTGAAGCCAGAAGTGTAAAACAACGAAAATCAGGAGGGAAGGGAGAGATCAGCAGACATCACCATGGCCTGGCCATGTTACAGAGGAGCTAAGGATCTTTGGGGAGAAGGTATCATCCTGCTGATGCCTTAATTTGGACATTTTCACAGCCTTCAAACTGTAAATTTGTAAGCTAATCAATCCCATTGTTAAGTCAGTCCATTTCTGGTATACTGCATTTCATCAGCTTTAGCAAACTAAAACCGGCCATGTATTACAGGGACGTGTCTGCACTGATAAAGAAATTGTCTTTAAACTAAGAGCAAAATGATGACACTGAGCATTGTGGTAAGAAGAATGACCCCTTGAAGATGTCCATACTCTAGTCCCTGGAAGCCATGACTATGTTATGTTATATGACAAAAGATCTTTGCAGATGTAATTAAGGTTATAGGCCATAAAATTGGGAGATATTCTGGATTGTATGGCTGCTCCCATTCTAATTATGTGAGCCCTTCTAAGCAAAGAACTTTTCCTTTCCAGTGGGAGGCAGAGAAATACAGCAGAAGAAAGAGTTAGAGGAATTCTACATGGTAATAAGATTTACTCCACTGTTGCTGGGTGTGAAACCTAGAGAGGCACATAAAGAACTGGGGAGAAGCAACTAGGAGCTAAACGTAGCCTTTGGTGGATAGGCAGTAAGGGAACAGAGACCTTTTCCCTTCAAACACAGGAAGTAAATTCATCAACCACTTGAATAAACCTGAAGGTTGCTTCTTCTCCAGAGCCTCCAAAAATATTTCTTGCTGGAACCTTGATTTTGGTTTTGAGATACCCAAAGCAGAGGAACTAGTTGAGTCATGCTTGGCTTGGGCTTCTGACCCACAGAAACTGTGAGATAAAAATTTGTTTACATTGCTTAATTTGTGATGGCAGCAATAAAACACTAATGCAATCATGGAGAACAATTACAAGTGGGTAGGGCCAAGCAGAAGCAAGGAATCTAGGTAGACATGCTAAGAAGGTAATATGGTAAACAATATGGATGAACGATGACTATGACTTGAACTAGGGTAGTGGTGCTGAGAAGAAGTAGAATTATTGAAAAATAATTAGAACATGAAATATACAGGACATGTGGATGAGTTGGTCAAGAGTGGAGATAAAGAGGAGTTTCAAAGACATATCCAAAGTTATAAGCTTATATATTTGAATGGTTGCTGTTGCTATTTACCAAGCCAGAGAATACTGGGCAATACCAGGCATCTGGGTGGTGGTGGTAGTATGCCCTGGGTCTACTTTTGGAAATGTTATGTTTGAATAATATTTAAGACAAATGATAGGACATAGCATATAGGCAATTAGGTACACTGATCTGGAACTAATAGGAGATGTCTTTGAAGGAGATGTAGATTTGTGAGATGTCCAATTGTCCCTTAAGGGGAACATAGAGAATGATGAGAAAGGAGACTCTTAATTTAAATATTTTTCAGGATGAGACAAAAAAGAAAAATAGATACAGAATAATTGGAGAGTCAGAGGAGAATAAGGAGTACATGGTGTTGGGGTTTGAATTATGTCCCCCACAAAAGGTATGTTCTGGTTCCAATCCTTGGTCCTGTTGATGTGAATCTACTACAGATAAGACCTTTGGAGTTGTTATTAGTTAAGGTTACTCAAATTGAATGAGGGTGGGCCTTAATCTAATATGGATGAAGCTCATGTAAACAAAGGACATTGCACAAAGAAAAAGAAGTCACATAGAGCGATCAGAAGCTGGAAGTCAGTGGAACCTGGAAGAGAAAGAAGAAACCACCACGTGCATTGTCCTATGACAAAAAAGTCAAGGGACCCCAAAGATTGCCAGTCATCAGAAGATACCTACTCTGAGTGGGGGAGCGGTCCAATCTTTTAGCCTCTGAATCCATGAGCCAATAAATTCCTGTTGTTAAGTAAAGATATTATATGGTATTTTTTTTAGCAGCTAGGAAACTAAAACATATGGTGTCATGGAAATAAGGAAAAGGAGTGTATCAAGGAGATACACTGATTGATGCTGAAAGGCCTAGAACAATAATTTTTTTTTTTTAAAAAAAAACCTTTTAGATTTATTAACATGGAGGTCTTATCAAGAATTTGTTTGGTGTGGTAGTGAGGGTACAAACCAGACT
>PVIY010052526.1:0-15147 GCA_004026745.1 Myrmecophaga tridactyla
TGCATTGTCAGGCACAAGTGTGCCAGATCCATGCCCAGGGCAGTCTTTCTTCACTTTAGGGGGCCGAAGACTAATTTCGGCCTGCTTTCTCTCCCCAGAGCTGGCAGAATCCTGATCCAAATAAACTTACAATAAATAAATAAATAACATTGAACACTGACTTGATATTTGATAATATAAGAAAGTATTAATATTTAAAGACATAATAATGGTATTGTGCATATGTTAAAAAGAGTACTTATCTTTAGAAATTTATACTGAAATATTTATTTCAAAAGATATGATGTCTTGGATTTGCTTTGAAATAGTAATGCAGGGGGTGAAAAAAAACATATCTATGTTTCTTAACCACTTGATAGAGTTTAAATAAAGAGGACCATTTGGGCCTTGGGGGGAAAATGCAGGGAGAAGTGGTGAGGGTTGGGAAAAAATAAGACTGAGCATAATTTGATAATTATTCAGGCTGGGTGATGGGATATAGAAGTTCATTGATAGAAAGAAGGAAGGAAGGGAAGAAGGAAAAAAGGAAAGAAGGGAAAGAAAGACTTTTGTGTCTTCTGACCCTTAATTGGGTTGACCTTTGACTTGGAGCTTGGGATGCATTGTTGGAGCTTCACCTTCTCTGTACTTCCCTTCCTGACAATGGACTAAAAGTGGTCCTGGGTTTCCAATTGCTAAAAGATGTTTTCTATCTCTTCTAATCTCAGTATGTCTAAAACTGTACAGCTTCATGTTCTAACTCCTCACTTCCCTATTTCTACTAGTGGCAGAGCATTTCCACTGCCTTATCCCAGACTAGAAGCCATGTGGCTATCCTTGACATCCTCCCTCCTCTTCTCCCTGCACATCCACTTAGTCGCCAAGTTCTATGGTTCTTCATTCATAGTATTCTCAGATGCATCTCATCGATGTAAGCATTTAGGGCTGTGAAAATTTCTCTCTTAGCACTGCTTTCGCTGCATCCTATAGGTTTTGATGTGTTGTGTTCTCATTTCAGTCATCTCAAGATATTTACTGATTAAGAATGTGTTAATCATCCTAACCAAAAATGAGGGGGGAAGGGAAGTATAACAAATAAGGTTTCAGTGGCTGAGAGAGTTCAAATGGAGTCGAGAGGCTACTCTGGAGGTTGCTCTTACGCAAGCTTCAGTTAGACATTGCTACCTAGCATAACTTGCCAACCCCCAACCAAAACCTTTCCTGCCAATTCTAAGGAATATGCAGGGCATTAGATAAGATTCTACAAAAGTTCCATGCACTAGGGTAACTCTCCAGAAACCTACAACCTCCAGATGAGTCCGTGGACCAGATAAGTCCTGAAATGCAGAGGGCCCAGCCCTTCTGGAACATCAACTAGTTCCATCCCCCTGTTCCATATTACTGACAGCCTCTTCCAACAAAAAGTTAGAATGGCCATAGCCCAAATACCCCTAAGGAGAAAGATAAAAGGTGATGGTGAAGTTATACAGAGAAGATAGGATTTAGCAAATGAGTATGATTGCTGAATTATTATATTGACATTTCTTTTAGTCTCCAGCATCTTAGAGCATCTAGAGTAAAAACCTAAAATTATCCACTTTGAGGCAAAGGAACATAGGAAATGGTTTATTCACTCAAAGAACTGAGTGTTTGCTTTATTTGGTTAACTGGCATCTGCATCTCAATGCTTATTTATCAATTATTTTCTGAATAATCATTATTAATCAGGTTTCCATGATTCAATCCATTTCTTTTCATATTGATTTCTGTGTTATCTCCGACTTGGGTTCGCTGTTCTTTATCTTAAAATTAATGGTATTTTAGTCAGTATTGTGTTTCTGGTTTTGATATGCATGCCAATTTGAATTTCTTTTAAAACATGACCAGGGTGATTTGGATTGAACAGGTTATTATTTCCCTGAAATAATCTCCACAACCATCATACCTTACCCATGGGATGGCTCCTTATTTAGCAGAATCCTTCATAAATAAGCATCGACTTCACTGTAAGATTACCAGTGTTCCCAATTTGATGGTTTCTAAATACTATCTTCTCCAATAGAAGATAGATAAAGTAGAAGATAGTATTTTTTTCATTTGTAAAAATTTTATTTTACATCTCTTTATGTTAGAAGTGTATTTTTCTTTTACTGTATAGTATAACACATATATAAAGCAAAGAAATAAAAAGCAATAGTTTTCAAAGCACTCTTCAAAAAGTGGTCCCAGAGTTTGTCATGGGCTACCATACAATCCTGTAGTATTTTTCCTTCTAGCTGCTCCAGAATATAGGAGGTTAGAGGGCTTAAATACTTTTTATCATCACAATCAACTTTCTTTCCTTCCTTTTTTGTGAACAATAAACATATATACACAAAAGTTATAAATTTCAAAGCACAGCACCACAATTAGTTGTAGAACATATTTCAGACTTTGACATGGGTTATAATTTCACAATGTTAGGTTTTTAATTCCGGCTGCTTTAAAATACTGGAGACTAAAAGAGATATCAATTTAATGATTCAGCATTCATATGCATTTGTTAAGTCCTGTCTTCTCTGTATAATTCCACCATCACCTTTGATCTTTCCATACCTCTCACTGGGGTCATTTGGACTATGACAATTCTAAATTTTTCATATTAGAAGGGGCTGTCACTAATATGGGGTAGGGAGATGGAACTATCTAATGTTCTGGAGAGGCTGGGCTAGGTTTCTGGACTGATCTAGACCAGGGACCCATCTGGAGGTTGTAGAGTTCTGGAAAGTTACTCTAGTGCCTGGAACCCTTGTGGAATCTTATATATTGCCCTAGGTGTTATTTAGGATTGGCTGGAATGGTCCTGGTTGGGGGTTGGCAGGTTTTGATAGGTAGCAAGGACTAACTGCAGCTTGCGTAAGAACAACCTCCAGAGTAGCCTCTCGACTCCATTTGAACTCTCTCTGCCACTGATACTTTATTAATTACACTTCTTTTCCCCCTTTGGTCAGGATGGAATTGTTGATCCCACAGTGCCTGCTCTGCATTCATCCCTGGGAGTCATCTCCCATGCCACCAGGAAAACTTTCACCCCTGGATGTCATGTCCCATGTAGGGGGGAGGGAAGTGATTTTACTTGCAGAGTTGGGCTTAGAGAGACTGAGGCCATATCTGAGCAACAACAGAGGTTCTCCAGAAGTAACTCTTAGGCATGCCTATAGGTACTCTAAGCTTCTCCACTACCTACATAAGCTTCACAAGAGTAAGCCTCATGATCGAGAGCATGGCCTCTTGATTTGGGTGTCCCTAAAGTTTGACACAGTATCAGGGGATTCCCTGATGGTAAGGTTTAATGGTTCCATAGTCTTTCTCCCCTCCCTCAGGAGACTTTGCTAATACTTTTTGATTATCTGCTTAATATACTCTAGGATGTTTCCAAGCATTACAGTAAGCTATAAGATTACTTATAGAATAAGAAAAGAAGATTAAAGGACCTCTTTTCTTATTCTGTGCTTCCTGTGTTTCAGTTGTTAAAATGACCTATACAGATAGGTTGAATTAGATTATGCACTACAGAAAATTTCAGTTCCAGATCAAATAAACTTTTCTTCCATTGGTCTCAAAGAGTATGTGTGGTACTAAAATATAGACACTGTATTCCTTATCCCTATGTTCTGAATGACTTTAACCCCAACCTGTTCGGCTTCATTCTTATCTTTAAATATAGGTTATACATATAAAACAGCCTCTCAAAATCCAGAAATAATAACCACCACTCCAGACTTAATATGTCTACTCTAAAAGCTTGCAATCTAGGCCCCTGTTTTCCTATAAGCATTTTCTAAAGGTGAGCATACCATTGTTGTTTTTCTGTTTCTGGCTTATTTTGTCCCACCAAATATCCCACATGTCCATTCACATCATTGCCTGCCTCTTGACATTGTTCCTTTTTGAAGCAACACAACCTTCATTCATAAATATACAACCATCGTTCACCAATTTACTTCTCTGTCAGTGCAAACTTCAGCCATCTGCATTCATTGGGCATCATGTGTAGGGCCCGAAGTCCACAGTCCATCAGCATTCTCAATTTTAGATAATGTCATTGTTCCCAAAAGATAGAAAACCAATAAATACACCCTCACCAAATAGGAGATCTAAACCTCCTCTTAACTCTTGTCCCTCACCCCATTATTTACCTCTGCAGTTGCTGTGGTAGTGCTGATGGTTTCCTTTTGAACATAGCTCATAGCATGCACTAGAAGTTGTCCTCCTGTACCCTGGACTTAAACACGTTTTATACAAGTATCATATCTTTAAGTAAAGAAGATAGTATTTTTAAATTTTAAAAAAACCACCTTGCATTTCTGAATATTGGCCATTCTTAACACGTTTAATTCTTTGATGTATGAGCAGCTATATCATTTAATTATCCTTTCCCTTCCAAGTTAAAAACAACAACAACAAAAAGGTTTTAAGCCAAATGAAATTGATTTAACAGTGAACGGATGACTCTTGTTTACTAGTCAAAAAATAGGAGGCTCTGAAACTGTACCTCATCTATCTTTTACTTTTTTCCAAAAAGGTGCAGCTGAAGTCACTTGTATTATTGGGTCAGCATAGGTGATTGATGGGTAAAAAAGTGTCAGAAATAGTTGACATAGAATGTGTTTGTTCTAAATAGTTGAAATGGACAGGGTCATAAGATCCATAAATGCACACTTTGTTAAGAAATCAGAAGAAGGAATTTAAGTAATGAAGCCTGCTTTCAGTAAACATGCAATAAAAAAAAGAAGAGGAAAAAAAACTAACTAAAATTGTGGAATTGTAACTCATACCAAACTCTGAAATCTGTTCTACTAATTGTTATGATATGCTTTGAGATTTTTTCACAAAAAAGAAAAATATATATATTTCTTCCACCCCCCCACCCCCAGGGTTTTGGAGCAGCTAGAAGGAAAAATCTTAAATAGTGGGATGGAAACCTGTAACAATCTCTGAAATCTGTAACTACCTGTTGAAGTGTACTTTGAAAATCATTGCTTTTTCTTTCTTTTCTTTGTATATATGTTATATTTAACAATAAAAATTTTGTTTTAAAGAGCATAGGTAAAAATTTTCAGACAATAATAATTTTAAAGGAAATAAGTAACCTCTGGACTAAAAGCAATAAAATAAATTCATCATTTACTAAAAAAAAAGGCTGGGAGAAAGATCAAAGGTGATGGTAGAGTTATACAGAGTAGGTTGGGTTTAACAATGAGTATGATTGCTGAATCATGATATTAATATTTCTTTTAGTCTCCAGTACCTTAAAGCAGCTGGAAGTAAAAACCTAAAATTGTGGAACTGTAACCCATACCAAACTCTGAAATCTGTTCTACAACTAATTGTTATGATGTACTTTGAAATTTATTTCTTTTATGTATATATGTTATTTAAAAAGAAGGAGTATAGCAGAGAAGATAATATTTAATAAATGAGTGTCACTGCTGCATCATTATATTGATGTTTCTTTTGGTTTCCAGTGTCTTGGAGCAGCTAGAAGAAAAAACAAAAAATCATGGAACTGAAACCTATACCAAACTTTAACATCTGTTCTATAACTAGTTAAAATGTACTTGGAAATTTATTGCTTTTTTGTATATATGTTATATGTCACAATTAAAAAAATGTTTAAAAAATTGGTCTCAGTGGTTGCATCATTAGAAAAATTAGCCTCTGACCAGAAAGAAGTTTTTCAACGACTCACAACTTTCTGGAATTTTTAATAAAAATTGTGTATCTCTAGGCACAGCCTCTCAAATGCTGAGTTTTTCACTAACATTCTAAAGTACTGTTTTCCTCAACTTCTGTCTCTGCTTGTGACCTCTCAGGACAGTCCTGTGGCTCTTGGGGGAAATTTCCAAACTCCTTAGCTGGGTCCTCAAGGTATCAAGAAATGGACCTGATCTTAGCCATCAACCAAAACTCTCAAAAAAAGCAAGTTGCCCTTTCAATGCCAGTTTCTTTATTTCCTTCAACTGGTTAGGCTTACTTATTTCCCACATATCAGTTTAAACTGTTGGCTCTGAATTAATCCTACACCCATGTTCTTCCTTCTCTTCATTTTTCTTTTCCTTCCTTAAAAAAAATTGAGTGTCCATTTGTAGCAGGTATGGTCCTGGGTGCTAGGAATTAAATGACTCTTAGCATGTGGTTTTTGTCCTTGAGGAACTTAGAGTCTAGTAAGGAGACAAATGAGAAAAGAAGCAAGTAGACTATGACAGGAGAAGCACAGGGCCTGTGGGCAAGGGCAAGAAGTACCCAACCCAATTACGGAAGATGAGAAAGTGTTTTAGCTTGCCAGAGCTGCTGTAACAAAGTACATACTAGTTTGCTTAAACAACAGGAATTCATTGCCTCACAGTTTTGGAAGCTCGACGTTCAAAACCAAGGTGTCAGCAGGGCCATGTTTTCTCTGGTCTGTAGCAATCTTGTGATGGCTTGCCGGCAATCCATAACACAATCTCTGCCTCTGTCACAAGGCCGTCTTTCTCCTCCTGCTGTTTCCAAATTTCCTCTGGTTACTAGGTCTCCAGTCATACTGGATTAAGGCCACCCTAATTCTGTTTGTCCACACGTTAACCAGTAACATCTTTGAGAATCCTCCTTACAAATTGGTTCACATCCATGGGACTGGGGTTTAGGACTTTAGCATATCTTTGTGGGAGACATAATTCAATCTCTAACAGGGAATATCAGGGAAGACTCCAAGGAGAGAATTGTTCAGGGTTATAAAAAGGTCATGAAGAGTATTTGCTTCTCTGAGGGCTGTGATGAAGCAGGTCCTCTGACATGGTGGTCTTACTTTGTATCACACCATTCTGCTTCCATCCCTGAGTTAACACCTGTGCCAAAGATAGTCAGCTGCAGCCTGGGCATTGGCTTGGAGAAGACCTCACAGAGAGTGACCAGTCAAACAAATCATGTCCCTTAACTCTGCAGAAGGTGCCAGCAGTGAGGAAGAAACTGGTAGCCACAGAAAGAAGGCAGCAAGCAGCAGCCATGAGGCCAGAGAGAAGTAAGAATAAGCAGTCAGTGTGGGCAGAAGGAGCCCAAGCAGAGAATCAGCAGTGGTAGCTGGAGTCACAGGCATTATGGGGTTGCTGGAATTGAGAAAGTTCTTGGGGCTTCCTGTTGGGACCAGTTCCCATTAACGTGGCTCTGCAGCTATCCAACTTGTGTGGGGTTTTCTTCTTTTTTTTTTTTCCTTAATTAGAGAAGTAGTAGGTTTATGCTTTAAATACAGGATTCCCATATACCACCTCATCACCAACACCTTGTATTGGTGTGGTAGTTAGGTTCTGGTGTCAACTTGGCTAGGTGAAGATGCCTAGTTCTATTGCTGTGGACTTGAGCCAATGGCATGTGAAGCTCATCTGTTGCTGATTACATCTGCAGTTGGCTAGGAGGCATGCCTGCTGCAATGAATGATGTTTGACTTAATTGGCTGGTGCTTAAATGAGAGAGCTCAACGTAGTACAGCCCAAGCAGCTCAGCATACCTCATCTCAGCACTCGCAGCTCAGCCCAGGCCTTTGGAGATGCAGAAAGAAATCACCCCAGGGAAAGTTGTTGGAACCCAGAGGCCTGGAGAGAAGGCCAGCAGAGATCACCCTGTGCCTTCCTGCATAAGAAAGAACTTCAGCTGAAAGTTAGCTGCCTTTCCTCTGAAGAACTAATGAAATAAATCCCCTTTTATTAAAAGCCAATCCATCTCTGGTGTGTTGCATTCTGGCAGCTGGCAAACTAGAACAATTGGTATGGAATTTGTGGCAACTGATGATATGGGGTCTTCATTTTTCCCCAGGAATGATAGGGAGAGCACTGTAAGTGTGGCTGATTAAGTTGAGACACTTGTTCCCTTTCCTGTCCTTCTCAAACTCAGCCCATCAGAGGGACTAGTTAGATGTCTGGGACCATCTTACTCACCATGCTCCCTCCAGGCACAGCCCTTGAGTATGCCCTTTCTCTGCCTGCCCTGCTCTTAATTCCCCACATATCCTTTGGATCTTGCCTGAGTATCATTCCCCAACCCAGGAAACCTTCCTGGACCTCACATTAGCACATACCATCCTTTGTGATTGTTTTATTTTTGTTTGTGAGATAATTTGATTAGTATTAGTCTTTCCATGTAGTCTTTAAGGTCTGTGCTGGACAAGGTCCACTTTGTGCTTCTTTGTATCCCCAGAAGTAGTTTTTTTTTTATTTGGGGGTGGGGGTGGGGGTGTGTGGTCTGGGAACAGAACCCAGGTTTCCCATAGGGAAGGCGAGGATTCTACCATTGAACCACATGCACCCCTCCATATAGATTTTTAATAAGTATTTGTTGAGTGAAGGCCTAGATCTCGATTATGCATGTGAGGGAAGGTTAGGTAATTCACTCAGTCATGTACCTGAAAAGTGGCCTGAGGGAAAAGTCAGATGAATGGTCCTTATCTAGCACTTAGGGGCACATACACATTCAACTAAAATCTACAAAAACAAAAAACAACAAAAAAACCCCACTGTGGATTCTTTCTCAAGAGAATGGAATGCATTATGATTAAAGAAATCAACTGCAGATGCAGCACTTACCTTTTAGTTAATAATAAAGCTTTGACAGTTTAATCCCATAAACCTTAGAAGAAAATGTTTTGAGCTGAAGTTAAGAGAAAACCCTGTCCTTGAAAGTCCTGTGGAAGTAAAGCAGGAATTTTCAGCCTCTTTTTTTTGTTTGTTTTTTTGGAGGGGAAGAATAGGAACCCTCTTAAAAAACAAACAAAAAAACAAAACAAAACCTTTTTTTAATGAAGAAAGGCAATTTGTATTTTGAAAGTCCATAAAGCAAAAAAGAAGCAGCATGAGCTGCTCCCCATTCACCAAACCCAACTCAACTCAGCATATTCCTTTCACCCAGAAATTTGTGACAGATGTCAAAGATGGTGTTCGTGGCTACAGTGGTAAGTGCATACCTTCTCAACTTTCTTTCCCCAGGAGAGCTTAAAGAGTAGTCTTGAGTCTTTCAGTGCAGTGGATAATGGTATTAGAAACCAAGATCTGGGTGCAAGGTGTGTTCATTGCTACTGGGGTGTTGTTTCTTTTTGGCCATCTTAGCTGACAGAGCAAAGAAATATTTGTGCTAGCTAACTTTTTATGTATACACATATCTATAAGTATTTCTGTATGTAACCATCTGCATCTATATTAAGCTAAACATGAGCGTATATGATGTCTTCAATTCTAATCCATACCACATGGATCATTTTTGCCTTCTCCCTTTGCTTGTCTGTAGCCTTCTACTTCAACTGTGAAAATCTGTCTCCCACCATCTGTTACATATTGCTCAATTCCAATGTATATGTATAATGGTTGCAGAATTTTTAACTTATACTCTCATGGGAAACATCTTCAATCAACTAGAGTACAATGCTCATGGACAGTTATTTTTGTTTTCGTTTTACAAATTTCACTCATTTCCAAAGTCACTTAGGTTAGCACCTTTTTCTCGTGCCTTCTAGAGGGAGGTTGTTTCACATATTTATAATGCAGTTATATTCTTTTGTTATGTTCTGTATTCTCTCCTGGGATCCCCCAACCTCCTAAATTATTATTTTTAAATGTGCATACATTAAGGCTCATTCCTTGCCCTGAAAAGTTCTATTGGGTTTTGGCAAATGCATAGTGGCAGGCACCCACCATTACAGTATCATATAGAATAGTTATACTACCCTAAAATTAGTGCCCTGAGCTTACTTATTCAATCCACCACACGGGGAACTCTGGCAATCAATGACCTGTTTAATGTCTTTATAGTTTAGCTTTTTCCAGAATATCCTATAAATGCAATCATAGCCCTTTTAGAAATATTTTATGTAGTCTCATTTATCTTTGGATCATGTTTAAAACAGAAATAGAATCAATATTAAATGAATATTATTATTAGACTTGTCAACTATTAAGAAGTGCATATACTATAATTCCTCAGCTTTCTCTCACAGTCCAAAAGTTATGAATGTTTGGAAAAAATTGGGTAAAAGCACATGTAATTTACCCAGTAATAAATCACAGCTTGCTCTGCTAGGAAAGTTAAGTGTGTGAGCCAATCTGTCAGAAGGCCAGCATGAAATGAAAGAGGAGTGGGGATCACAAAGTAGATGTGTCATATTTCAAAGTGTATATGCCATACACTTTAGGAAAAATGTTGGCAATATATGCATTTAAAGCTGAAAAATGAAACCTTCTATTCACACATATTTTCTTTTTCTTTTCTTTTCTTTTTTTATACTTTTGTACTTCTCCAAATATTCTTCTTAGGTTTTCTTTTGCACTGTGCCTATACAACACCCAGACATTTCAGTGAAGATTAACAAATAATCTAAATATTTGACGATATTATCTACTCAATTCTAAGCATGCAGATAATCTGAAAGGTCTTAATATTTAGAAACACGCAGATATTTCATGACTTTTAGAAGGACATTCACATGCTAAACTAAACTTTAAATAGTAGTATCATAATCTTATTTTGGATACCATTTCTGCAATGTAAGTATGGATATGAGACTTTGTTATTTGCTTAAGAAGACTTCATGAGGTATTAAATAGCTCTAGTAAGAGATGCTGACCGGTTTGGAGTTTGGACCAGAGATGGTTAGTGTGTAATCAAATTATGTCAGAGGGGAATGTGGGGCTAACCACATGCCAGATAATTTCACTTAGAAACAGTGGAAGAAAACAGGTGTGATTCAAAACTCTGAGTGTAATGTGAAGTTGGGAACAAGGGTCCAGGTGTAAAGAGAAACATGTAAATGTGAAAGGTGAATGATGAGTAAAGTTTACAGTTAACATACAGCTACACAAATTGCCCAAGAGCATAACATAATAAAAGGAAGGAGGGTAGAGCTGGGCTTGTTTCAAGGACATAAAAAAATAAAGAGGAAGAGGAACAACTGAGTTATTTTTATCTGCCCAAAAGACTGCAGAGAAGGTTATTGGTTTTTTTGGGGGGGGAGGGTGGAGGGTATGATTAGAGGAGGCTTTGAGAAAGAGCTTTGGTGTGAAAATAAAGATAGATTTCAACTTGGATGGGATACTTGGAGTATGGAACAGATAACCCTTATACTATTAAACAACGTACCAGAGGTGCAGTAAAAAAATAGTAAGTAGGGAGAAGATAGCTCTTGAGGAGGAAATGAAAGGACCGTGACTCAGGATTGTGTCCAGACTGCAGAGGAGGAAAGAGGGGAAGAGAACCCATATGCACATATCTTCAATGCACATGTCAAAAGGTAAACCAGACTTAATGAGGAATAAAAAAAGAAATGGTTAGATAGGATAAGAATAAGAGGTTCATCGCAGGAATCTCAAGTCTCCAATAAAGGAGATATGTTGGAACACAGAGCTCGAGCTAAAGGCAGAACATGAGAAGTCAGAAACAGGAGGAGGGGAGTCCAGAGCATGAACTAAAGAGGAAACAGACATAATCTCACAAATATTAATAGTATTACACTTAAGTAGCAGGTGGGGCCATGAGACTTAAGTGGCATAGGAATGCAGAATTTTGGAGATTGAGCTCTGCGGGAAGAGAAGAAGATGTAATACCAGAGGGCCCCTTTCAGAGTGCAGAGACAGCTGTGGAGCTCTCATCTCAGCTGGTTATTTGGGACAGAGGGACACACTGGGTAACGCCAAGGTGTGATCTGAAATATTTAAGTAGGAGTGTCCACCTAACACCTGTTGAGGCACAGAATCCTGGAGCCCTTATGCTCCGCCAGGCCACAGGATGTGGAGGGAGGCGTTCTGGGGGAGGGGCTTGGAGGGGCTCAGGGTAGGGAGACCCTCAGAGTACAGAAATGTACTCAACCAGTAGAAAATCACAGTGAAAAAAAAACATAAATCTGCAATGATGTGATAAGTGAGGTCCCGTATTAAAGCACAAAACAAAGACCTTGCTATCGTGAAGTTAATTAAAAATACATTTTTTTTTTGTTTGTCTGGGCTGTCACAAAAAGCGCAGAAGATAGAGAAGTTTATCTTGCATGTAAGTGACCCACCACTGAACTGAACAAGTCCAACTAATCACCTCACAGTGAGCTTTACGCCCACCCACAAAATAAGAATTTTGGCCCTCTTGGAAGAGGGGTGCCCATCTCCAATTGTAGCACATTCCAGTTCATTTGATGGCAGGTTTCACTGGGATTGAGGGAGTGAGTAGCTGGCACAGCCATATCCGGAACTTCTTTGGAGAATTTCAGCTCTACCAACTATAAATGTGCTAAATCTCTGAGGCATAAGAGAAAGGTTGGAGATATAAGTCACAGAGGAAAAATCCTACTTAATGGAATGTGTAAAGGAAGACTAATAGAAAACAAGACTCCCTGACCCCCTTTTCTTCCATACACAAGTAGAGTGATACTGCAAGGAAATTTCAAAGGAATCTTTGGTGAAAGTTATTGGGCTAAAAATAGCCTAAAATTCACTTCTGAAGCCAAAGCTTTAGATGACTATGTGAGAGTATGGGGACAAAATCCCCAATATACATATCAAGAAGAGAAATGGGCTGCAGAATTGATACAGAGGAGTGGCCATGCAGACTGATCTAAGTGGGTTTAAAAGAGTGGGAAACTGCAGATGGGATAGGTATGCTTTGGGGGCGGGAAAGAGTGAGGTGGGACATAAGGAAGTAGAATCCAGCCAGGCCATGGGCATTACAAGAATCTCTGACTCTTGCATGGCTTGGGGGAGTCAGTGATTATGATCCTTCTAGTTCTCTGGAGGGAATCTACAAAGAACCTAGAGTGGAAAGGGGCAGCTTCATCTAGCAGACAGACTGTCCCTCTCTGTATCTGCCCATGCTCTAGGGATCCGAGATGGGCAGGGCTGCGGCAGAGGTGAGAGAAGCTGTAGTAGCTGCAGTGAATTTAGCATAGCCAGCGGAGACCGTCAGCCTAGACGGGTGTCCTGGATTGCTGCCCTTGCAGCAATGAGGACAGTAGATGTGATTGCAGATGGCACGGCCTTGGTCTCAGTGGTAGCTGCAGTGTGACCATGTAGGACCTCTTGGTGGAGTTGAGCAGGCCAAGACACCAGGCCTAGCGGGACATGGTTAACTACTTGGTGATGCCAAGGAGAGGTTAGGAGCTTCACCCCATCTCTGCTGCTGGGAACAGAACCCAGTGGGGTGGGTAGAGGCTGAGCTTCCACATTAGTTGGGGTGCTCTTGAGAAATATGGGTTTTGTGTTAATTCTGTATGTGACTGTCCCTGAATGGAATGTGCAAGAGAGACTGGAGGTTGTGAAATGTCACATGGAAGACACTGCAGACATCATGATTCTATGGTAAGCGTAGAAATGAAGGTCTCAAAAGAAAGGCAGTGGATCAACTTTATACAGCACATCAGCAACTGTGTGTTAGAACGGGAAGAAATGAAAACAAACAGAAAAGATCAAAATAAGGACATTTGGATCTCTTTTCAAGGAGGCACAGAATGGTAAGAAATGTTTAAAATAAAAAAGAAAAGGAAAAACGTTTAGGAAAGGAGAAAGCAAAAGAAAGGTTTTAAATAGCAAATAAATAATAGATTTCTGGCTGCCACAGAAGTTTAAACGGAGGACATGCATCAAAGAAACAAAAGTAGAGGAATGGAACGGCAGGTGAAAAATTGCAGAGTAATTGCCATCGCCAAATGATGGGACAAGAAAAATTTCCAGGTAACAGGGGTGAGGGTGGATGGAAGGTGGTGTGTGTGTGTGTATGTGTATGTGTAAGAGGGAACTTCAGTTGTGAAGAAAGGGTTGAAGATAAAGAATCTTGAGATAATAGAAATATGGATGTCTATAAAGGTGCAAGAAGTAGCCAAAAATAGAAAACACCTAATAGAAAGGAGAAAAGGGAAGTTACAAGTATGAAAAGTTGTAAATTGCTAGTGGTGCACCCGTAGATGGAGCCCCCCACCCCCACTCTCTCAGGTAAGGGCAGCTGCTATCCTGCATTCATATACATCATTTGGGGGGCTCTACTGTTAAGGTCTGATCAGCTGCAGACCACCAGGAACAAGCCTGTAATCTGACGGAATTGGATTTTTGTCCTGATTGCAGCAAGGGAGTGCATTCCAGAGGAGAAGACAAAATGGGGAAGAATGTTTTGTAGGGTTTGCATTCCTGCCCGTGGGAGGATTCAGAGGAAGGTGTAAGAGGAGGGGAGGGGGGCATTTCTGGATTAGTTGCCGTTTCTGAGGCAGGATTAGGAAAAGCAGGGATTAATTAGGAATTAGCTGCTGTCATGAGGTAAGCATAGATAAGCCATGGAGTATCCCCAGTAATAAATAAAAATAGCAAAGTTGTCTCTGGCCATCATTGGTAGGAATTAGTAATCATTAAAAAAGAGGGTTATTTTTAGTGTTAGGAGAAACAATGTTTTCTATTAATTTTGCTGCTGACTTAATCTGTTTCTGTCCTCCCAGACTAATTAAAGGTAGGGCTGCTTTTTCTTTTGCAATTTGAGCTGATTTGTACTCTTTCAGTCCCAGACAGTTTTTATTCTTTCAGTCCCCTGTTTTGGCCAAGGGTAGATGAGGTCAGTCTGCAGCACACTATTTTGTGAAATCTAGATCCTCTCCATAGACAGTTTTTAACTATTACAAATAAAGCTGCTATGAACATTAATGTACAAATCTTTTGTGTGAGCATATGCTTTTATTTCTCTTGGGTGAATATTCAAGGGTAGAATGCTGGACTATATGGTAGGTGTATGTTTACCTTTCTAAGAAGCTTTTCCAAATTGGTAAAGTGATTGTACCACAATTAGTGAATGGAAGTTCCAGTTCCTCTACATCTTTACCAACACTTGGTATGTTGAAAGTTTTATATGAATGTAAGTTTTCATTTCTCTTGGGTAAATGCTAAGAATAAGATTGCTGGGTCATATAGGAAATGTATATTTGATTTTTTTTTAAACTTTTTTATTAGTTAAAAAACTTAACAAAAGAACATTAATATATCATTCCATTCTACATATACAATCAGTAATTCTTAATATTATCACATAGTTGCATATTCATCATTTCTTAGAACATTTGCATCGATTTAGAAAAAGAAATAAAAAGACATCAGAAAAAGAAATAAAACGATAATAGAGAAAAAAAGATTATACATACCATACCCCTTA
>PVIY010052527.1:0-15145 GCA_004026745.1 Myrmecophaga tridactyla
ATGTGGAATATGTTTCATTTTATAAAATAATTATGTCATGTATTGAGTGAGTCTTGGGTTTTATCCTTTGAACTAGTAACAGAAAATCAGTTTATTGCTTTTCCTTTATTTCCAAAGAACATGCTGTTACACTTATTTATTATGATGCATTTTCACATTTTAATTTGCTAATATAGTTCATGTTAATTAATACCTTACCTTGATTTCCTTATTTATGTCATAACACTTTTCCCCCTATTTTCTGACTTATATGAGCATTTCATTTATTTGATTTTTTTATATTAAATGTTTATGTGAATTTTTTCTAAGCCCTGTTTATTCATATCCCATGAGTTCAGATGTAAAATGTCACTGCAGTTCTTTTCAACATAATTGTGTGTGCAAATTGATGTCACTTTTTGTTCAGAAGTTGTTTAACTGAAATTTTCTCTTTTAATTTGAAGATAATTTCTATTTTATTTAACTTCATTTTTCAGTTTTGTAAGGCTATTATATGTTTTCTTGACATCTTGCATTCATTGTGGCTTAACACGCCTTACAGTATTCAACATATTTCATGGACAAATATAAAGAAGGTACATTTTTCAATTGGATTTAGAGTTTAAACTATGTGGTCTCTGTATTGACCATTATAATGCTTCTATACCAATAGCATATTAACTGAAAGCCATTGTGCCTAGTTGTGTTCTTGATGGAATCAGTAATGATAGGGTTTACATAATTAAAGCTGAATGCTTAGGTGGAAATTGCTCACACATTTTAACATTTAAGAAATAAGTATGACTGCTGAATCATTATATTGATATTTTTGTTGGTCTCTAGATAGTTAGAAGAAAAAACAAAAAATCAGGGAACTTTAACCCATACCAAACTTTAAAATCTGTTCTATAATTATTTGTTAAAATGTACTTGGAAATTTATTGCTTTTTTGTATATATGTTATATATCATAATTTAAAAAAGTTTTAAAAAAAAAGATGAACACTTAGGTGGAAATTGCTTATAGGCATCTTTCAAGATTTACCATCCTGGTATTTTTCATGATGGACCAGAAGAAAATGAGTCATAAGTTATAATAATTGTGCAGAGATAATATTGCTGTTTTACTAATTTAAGATTGAATTCTAAATGATTTTCCAATTAAGAAAAAAAGAAACATGTTGTGGGGTATAAGGCTAGTTCAGTGGTAGAATTCTTGCTTGCCATGCAGGAGACCCTGGTTTAATTGCTGGTCCATGCACTTCCCAAAAATCAAACAAACAAGCCAAATAAACAAACAAAAATTCAACAAAAGGTGCTGCAATAATGGGATACTCACATGGAAAAAGATGTAATGTGGCTGTGGCATACAGCATACTCCAAACTAATAGAAGTCATTTTTAATAACAAATTTTTTAAAGTTATCAAATTTTCCTTTTTGATAACACCAGTATCCCTTATAATAAAACTGTGGCAATTGAATAGAAACAAAAAAAATTCCAAATCTGTAAATAATGAAAGAAACCCGATGCAAATTAAAGAACAGCACAATTATGTAATTTCTTAGTATACATCAAATGTGAAAAATAGTGTATATTTACATAAACATCCATCCTTTTGAGGGATCATTTTATACTCTATTCTGTTTAAAATATGCAAACAGAAATTGTCCTTTAAAATTTTGGATCTATAAGATAAATATTTAATAGACCCTACACTTCTGCATGTCTTGAAGGACTCCAGCATAATGATGTATAATTCAAGGGTCAGCAACTCTGGCCTGTTGTGAGCCAAATGCAGCAATGCTGAATTTTTAGTCCATTACCTGTGTCTCCTTTCATGCTACAACTACAGAGCTGAGCAGTTGCAACTGAGGCCAGTAGGCCTGCAAAACTGAATGTATTTACTATTCAGCCCTGTAGTAAAGGTTTTCTAATCACTGAGCATAAAGAAATATCAGTGTCTACAAATATTCCTCATATATACGAAAAATATTTCTCAACTTATTTTTCAAAGACTATTTTTAATGATTAAAAACACAAAAGAAATATCACAGTTATTGAATTTAGAGTAATTTTTACATAGCAGAGGATTAGGAAAGTAATTCAGATTGAATAAAGATTGTAATATGGAATTAGTTACCAGGAGACCTAGCCTGTAGTTTAGGGCAAGTGTTATTCGGCCATCTCAGCCTTTGTAGAGCTCTTTGTCTTCTGGAATATTAAAGAGAAAGAGAAAAACAAGTGGAGTCATTCGAGTTTGATAGGCTTTGGAGTTCTTGAACCAGCTTCATCAGCCTCTCATGGTGGCATGTTATTAATGCAAGTTCTTGGATCCTACCCATGTCCTACTGAAGCAGAATAACCAAGGTGAGGACTAAACATCTGTGTCTTAAATTTGTTCCTATGTAATTATTGTTGTTAGAGTTGTTCAAGTTTGTAAACAAAACAATGCAATCTCAAAGCTTCTTTTCAAATCAAATCTTTTTATCACTCTAATCTCATAAATTTAGCAACAGTTAGTTTTGTTCACTTGAATTTAATTTAAACCTCCCTTACTTGCACTCTACACATTCTATAACTTTATTTTACTAGATATTGAAATGTCATTAATTATTATTTAATATAATAAGAAAATACAACTGACGTGTTATATAAATTTTATTAATGGAACTAAATTATAAATATTTCTCTAACATAAAAGCAAATAAAATTACAGGAAGCTGAAATACACCAAGATTATATCCAGTAGTCTTATTTCATCTTACTGTTTCATTAAATTCTATCCTAAGTTAGCATTTATAAAATGCATCTCACTACATGCCTGACATATTTCTATTTGATGAAAATACAGTGATCCAAATAATACAATCTCTTCTTTCATATTTATAGGAATGTGAAATTAAAGGGAGTCATGAGAATTTTGCACATATTTCCTATCTTGCATTAGAAACTGGGATAATCGGTACTCTAAAAAGATACAGATTGCTTAACTTCCTGGATACTTCCTAATAAATTCCAAAGATTAAACATTATTGAGGTATGATGGGTTAAAATGAAATAAACACATTATAAGTGAGTAGTTTGATGAGTTTTGACTTCAATTAACCACTTATGTAACCTTGAATACAAGCAATGTGTAAAAAATATTTCAGTCCCACAAGCCCCTAACCCAGGCAACCACTCAAATGATTTCCAGTGCCACAGATTGTTTCATATTTCTCAAACTACATATCCTCAACATGCACTTTTTTGCATCTGGCTACTTTCATTTAGCAAAAGATTTTTGGAAACTGCTCTTTTTTTCATTACAGACTTGCTGATTAGTATTTCATTGAAGGGCTCTTTCCTATTGGGATTGCGCATTTACTTCTCAAAGGATCTTGGGTAGTGCTCAGCTTTGGGTTACCCTTAATAAAGCAGATTTGAACATTTGTTGAATTATCTTTTGTGGATATGCATTTACATATCTTATAGGCAAATATGTAAGGGAAGGTGAAGTTTCTTTGCCATATGTTAAGTGTATCTTGAATGGCATCTCTTTAAATATTCTGTTTCTCCAAGTGTATTTAGTTACCATAGTCATGACAGTGTTTGCATGCTTACTAGTTGTATGATATGTTTTTCTATTCTTTGGCTTTCAATTAATTTGTGTTTTTATATTTTAATCGGGTCATATGTAGATGAAATGCATTTTGGTCTTTATATTTACCTGATCTCACAACCTCAATATTTTAATTCACATATATTTAATGTAATTATTGATATTGTTGTTAGGGTACAGGTCCCCAAGACCACCCCTATGTTTCACTAATCACCAGGAATACTCAATGGGCTCAGCATATAGTCATGCTTGTGGCTATTACTTATTGTAGCAAAAGGCTACAAAACAGATTCAGCAAAGGGAAAGGTACATGGGAAAATGTCCAGAGGTGACCAGGGTCAAGTTTTCAAGAATCCTTTTTCAGTGGAATCACATGCAGTGCAATGAATTCCTTTAGGAATGAGTTGTGACAACATTTGTGAAATATTGTCTTCCAAGGAAGCATATTAGAGACTCAGTTCATATGGTTCTGGACGGGCCTTGTTAAATAGGCATCATCTGTCTAGCATGTACAAAAATACCAGACACTCAAAGAAGTAGTGATGTTTATCATAAATAAGCTCCATGAACAACTCATCAGTTCTGGGAATGGGGGAAACTCTCCCGAAATCCAGGATCCCTGAGGCCAGCATAGGGTCAGTTTTCAAGAGAAGATCTTTCTAAGGATAACAATCTCATGTTTTCTTAACTATTTTCTTTATAGTCCATACCCTTGGACTTTGGTCAATGCATTGTTACAACAAAATTATTATCAATAGAATTAAATTTTATCTTCTTAGGCTGCTTAAAGCAAATACCGTGAAATGCTTGAACAATCAGAGTTTACTAGCTCAAAGTTTTGAGGCCAAAAGAATGTTCAAATCAAGGCATAACTAAGGCAGTGCTTTCTTCTCAAAGATTGGCTGCCAGCAATCCTTTGCTCCTTTGCCACATGGCAGACCTTTCATCTGGAAGTATTGGCTGCAAGAGAGACGAAAGTATTTTCACACACACAAAAAAATAATACCACTTTCCAGAAGGACACTTCATCTTGAGGAATTAGACAAGTTGAAATATTGAGATTTCAAAAATTTCCAAAATGGGTTTCTATAACCTTCCACTCATTTCATCTTGACAATTTATCCAATGAATAGCTAAAAAGGATCAATCTCCTTCTGGGGATAGCTGCATTTAATAATACAATTGTCTCACTTAGGTATGTACATAAGGAGAAGAGTGAAGGAATTAGAGTCAGTTTATCAGTTCATTTTTGCAAACTGCCACTAATCTGGAAATTAAAATGCACTAAGCAAAACTTAGATAAACCAGTAAGGAAGGATATATGTACCCCTGCTATTGCTGCAGTAACACTCCTTCCCAGCATCATGACTTACATTCATTTCAATAGCATTTCAACCAGGATCTGCCTTGGAATATGCAATATTAACCTTGTTAGATGCTGAGTTTATCACTAGTTGTTTACCTAAATTTGCAACAACATTTAAAATTGAGGAAACTTTTACAAATAGTTTTGTATTTTGTGGCTTTTGCATATGAATATATGAAAATGGATGTAAAATTTACATTTTTTTATTTCAAAAATGCTGGAAGGATCATCCTTTTAAGGAAAAGCTGCAAAACTGTATATCAGGGAGGAACAATTTCCTTGCTTTTTGCCACCTGTGGACAGACTAATTTAAACCCATTTCGGTTTAAGAAACAGAACATATTTCTGTAACTAATGATTTTTGCTATGATTTATGCCTATTGGTGCATCTAGATAAAGGGAGATAAAATTAAAAGAGGCACTTCCTTTATTGAGATATATGTTTTGACCCCAAGTAAGCAATTTTTAGTTGCTAATGAACTCTTATAAAATCAGGTGTCTGACTCTTAGAGGCTGGTGATTTTCCAGCATGATGGACAGGTTTTTGGGCCAGGTCAGTTTGGACTCTAACACTGACAGAATGTCCTGATAGATTGGACTCTGAAACTCCCTTCTAGGATTTCTCATGTTTAGGAATATTCGGGCACTTTTTCATCCCACCTAGGGGAGATAATGACACCCAGTGACATAAATCAGTCTGCACTTTTTTTCCTCTGTTAGCCACTATGGACAAAAGCACCCAGAAGGTTCAGCAAGCCAAAACTTCTGGAGTTGAGCTATTACATAAAAATGGCATCAGTAACACAACATCTTCTCAATCTGTGATGACGTTATAGTTGTCTTGTTGTTTTAGTTTACCGCTACCACATACTACAAAGTAGATTGGCTTAAATAACAGAAATATTTTGCCCCACAGTTTCAGAAGCTAGAAGTCTTGCTTCCTTCCAAGCTCAGTACTTTCTGGTGCTGGCTGCCAGAAATCTTTGTAATTCCTTGACTTTTATCTTTGCATCCTGTCATGTGATGCTGTCTCTGCCTTTCTAGCTTCTGGGACTTCTAACTTATTTTCATAAGACCTCTAGTAATTCATATTTAGACCCACTCTGCTTCAGTTCTCCAAACCTTAAAATAAAAGTAATATTTTCAAAAGGTTCTATTCACAATGGATTTGTACCCACAGGAACAGAATTAAGATTAAGACCAACCTCCCCCCCTCCAGGAGTACATAACTCAATCCACCACAGTAGTAATATAATTTACTTCTATATACTTTATGAATCTTTTTTTTTGTCGTGGGTAGGCTCTGAGAATCGAACCTGGGTCTCCAGAACAGCAGGTAAGAATTCTGCCACTGAGCTACTGTTGCATCATCCTTCTGTATACTCTATAAATGCACCTTCTCATTTTTTTATTATTGAAATAATTATGTTTAAAGAAACTTATGAAATGGAAAGAAAAACTCAAGTACCATTTCCAGTGTTCTACTTTCCCTTTGACAGATCCCAGATTCAATGGGGTACATTTTTCTACATCTTGAAAAATACCCTTAAGTCTTTCTTGTAATGCATTTCTGCCAGTGATGAATTCTCTGTTTTCCTTGATTAAAAGATGTCTTTTCCATGTTTTTATCTGAAAATTCTATTTTGAATTTTTTACTCTTTTATCATTTTAACACTTTGTTCCATGGCCTTCTTGTCACCATTATTTTGAATTAGTGACTAGAAGAATATGTTGTCATGTTTCATATTATATAATGTACTTATTTTCTCTGGATAATTTCAAGTTTGTTTTATCTATGTTTGGTTTTCAGCAGCTTTATTATGATGTGCCTAGCTGTGGCTTCATTTGTAATTTATTTGCTTGAGTTTCCATGAATTTCTAGGACTTATAAACCAATGTTTATCTAACCAATTTGAGAAATTTAAGACAATTTATTAAAATATATTTTCTTTCCATTAATATATTCTCCTTATGTGATTCCTATTACATGAATATAAGACTTTTAATGAGTAATTTTCCCTAAGCTGGTCACACTTTTTCTTTTTTCTTATATTCTTCAGGTTGGGTAGATTCTATTGATCTGATTTAAAGCTGACTCACACTGTTACTAAATAAAAAATATTAGGCAAAGGATAAAAAAAACATTTTGTGCTACAGATAGACTTTGCCAAGATTTTCTATGACTACGATAGAAGAAGATCTTTTAAATTTTTGATAGAGAAAGGAGATAAAAAGGAAAAAAAGAAGAGAGGGAGAAACTTAGTTTGTAAGGACTGTTATAATAAAATCCACAGATTGGTGGGTAAAACAACAGGAATTTATTATCTGGAGGCTGGAAGTCCAAAACCAAGGTATTAGCAGTGCTATGCTTTCAGTGAAGTCTGTAGCACTCTGGTGATAGCTTGTCAACAATCCATAACTGAATCTCTTCCTTTATCACATGACTGCCTATTGGCCCATCTGTCTCCTGCTGGCTGTGTCCAAATTTCTTCTATTCCTATGGACCTCAGTCATATTGGATTAAGAAGCCACTCTGATTCACTTTGGCTTCATTTTACCAAATATCATCTTCAAATCTCCTATTTACAAATGAATTTCCATCTACAGGAGCAGATGGAACAACATGTTTTTTGGGGGGATGTGAATCAATCCATAACAGAAAGAGACAGAAAGAGGCCAAGAATTTGCAACAGAGACTGTATGTGGCCTACAAACACTAAAATATTTATTATCTGGCTCTTTACAGAAAACATTTGCTTATCCCTGGCTTATACCATTGAGTTAAATTTTTCAGTTCTATAATTACATGTTCCTACTTTATTGCATCCATGTCATTGCTGAGATTCCATATCTGTTTATACATAAAGATTATATATTCTAAAAAATTTGTGAACATATTTGTAATACCTAATTTAAGTTGTTGACTGTGAAATCCAGTATTTGAGCTGTCTAGGAATCAGATCCTATTGGTGGAATTTTTATATCGTTTCCTTGATGATGAGTCATATTTTCCTGTTTGTTAGTTTATATATCAATGTAAAATTGTGGATTGAGCCTTTCTGATGATAGAGTGTAGAGATTCTAGATTGTATCCTCTTCTTTGGCAGTGTCTTGATTTTTGGTCAGATAAGCTGTTTGCCTTGAACTTGTGTGGGCTTGTTTGTGTAGTTTTCCATGACAATATCTGTGGAAGGCCTAGGGCATTTTTCCAGATTCTGTTGACTTAGTGGAATTCAAGTTATAAACTTTATCTCTTGTGAGATCTTGTTCATGCTTGAACTTTAGCTTTGTTAGGTCATATCTAGAGAAGATTTGAGTCCAGAGAATCTTTCTTCCTCTTAAGACTTGAAATTTCTCTTATCTCTGTGTTGTTAATATATGTGTGAGTAAATTATCATCATTATTCCTTGGCTTCTCCTATTGACCACCACTTGATTGGTTCCATTTTTAACTTCATGGTGTACCTTCTCTGTTGAGTTTCCTGCCAGCTCATCATGAGTATGCTCAGCCTAAGCCTTGGCAGATCACTATATTTAATGCTCACACAGATTCCTGGGGATCTCTCTGTGCAGTGCTTCCTTCTACAAGATCCTTCCCTGCAAATTCCAGTAGCTTCAACCAACCTGAACTCTGAATTCTCCCTCTTCAGCTCAGTGGGATTGCTATGTAATTCTTGAACTCTGACTTTTTACGTTATGATTGTGAAATCATTTGCAGGCAGAGATCTGAAATATACCTGTGGTTCACCTCATGTATCACCATTCTGATAAGGATTGTATGTTTTCCCTGTCTGTTGTCCAATGCCTGAAAGTTATTTCCTCATATGTTTTTCTCAATTAGGAAAGCCAGTCTGATGTGTGTTGCTTCATAACACCCAGAAACAGAAGTCCTTGACATGTTTTAAAGTCATTTTTAAAATGTTGCTCAAATGACTAAACAGACAACTTTCTGTGCATGTGTTTTGACTGTTACCTAACACATAGACAATAAAATGTATTTATTCTTAGCATCATCCTATTAGTGCAGACTGATTTTTCACTAATTCTAAGTCAAAAAGAAAAAAAAAAGATTTGGGTACTGTTTTCAAAATTCCCTATTTTTCTTTTTTTTTCTTTTTTTTTTTAATTTGCATATGGGCAGGAGGCACCAGGGATCAAACTCCAGACCTCCAGCACGGCAGGTCGGAGCTCTGCCTGCTGAGCCACGGCAGCCGCCCAAAATTCCCTATTTTTCAATGACCATTCCAAAGATAATTAATCTATAATAAAGATTTTCCATTATAAGATAATATTTCTATATAACCTTTCTCAATGAATTAGGGTGCACTTCATATAAATCAGACTCAAAAAAGTACATTATAAACTCCTTATAACGGAAGTTCATGTTGTCAATTGTTTATGTGACCAATTTAATAAAAGATTACTTAAATTATATTTCATTATTCAGTGCTTAAGAGGATTAAAAATGTGAGTTCTGGAGCTAGCATTCTTGGTTGAAACCCAAGAATCATAAGTTACCAGCTATTCTGAAATATTTTTCACTCATGTTAAAAGTTGGTAATTTGACTATATTGTCCTGAATGTACAATAAAATAAAAATCTCACTCTCTCCATAAAGTATGGAAATGATAGACAAAATTACAATAAAATTATAACAAAAGAGAAATTATATATAAGTTTTTATATAATAATCATGATTTAATTTTTTAAAAATTGGAATGTTGCCCCTAGTTCTTGAAATACACATTTAGCTAAATATCCTATCTCTAATTCTCAAAAACACATATATAGATAGCTTCTTTTTCAATGGGGTGGTTGCTTTATGTTTTAGTCATATATTTTTCTGCCAAATTTTTCATCTTCACTAATCCTCATTTTTTTTTCTTAAAGAATAGCAGTCAGGATCACAATAATACTTTCTAATACTCTTAACTGCACAGCTTATGACCTAGAAGAGTCAGACTTAAAGGTATGTCACAGTGGACTTAACCAGAACTTTATATCCTGATGATCCATGCTTTAATTTTCTAAACCTGTTCAACCTATCTTATGTTACAATTTTTGCATCTGTTCTTCACATTCATGAAACACAACAAAAAAGAAGACCCCTATGAGCAATAAATTAAATTATTAAATGACCATAAATTGGTTTTGCACTGAAAGGAAACTTTTTGCTACAATAAAAATACTGAGCTGTGGGGCATATATTAACAATTAATAGAAATGTTAGATTTTGTATATAGAATGTTTTCTTTTCATTTGAGGATGCCACATTACAAACAGTGTCTGAAGGACCAGTCTTTAGTTAGTTCCATTGTCTTTAAGTGGGCCGTCAATGCAATATAACTCAATATAAGTTAAGAAATGAGTATTATGACTCTCAGTGCTTGTGTTAGTTAGCTATTGTTACAATAATGCTAGGTAACAACTACTCTAATATTCAGAGACTTAAAAGAAAAGTAATTATAATGCTAGATCCTGGACTCAGATTAGATTTAACTAAGTGTTTTTTGTTCAGACTGCATAACTGGGGGATCTGCTTCTCACTGCAAACTCTTAGGTCAACTGGGCATTTCTATTTTACATATTGCTTATCCTCCTTGCTCTGGCAGGTTCTCCAGAGAATACTCATCTCACATCTGGAGCCAAGGCATGAGAAAGCAAGCAGAAATTTGCAAAGCCTTGTGCTCAGCTGAAAATTGGTACATTAGCCTTTCCACAAACATACTATTAGCCAAATCAAGTCTCAAAGCTGAGCTCAAAAACAAGATGTAGGTGTCTTAAATTGCAGGCTTCTCTGCCAAATACCACACCATGGGTTAGTTTAGAGAATAGGGATTTATTTGCTCAAGTGTGAAGTGAGTTCCTACACAGTGCATCGTGGTAATACAGGCAGAAGAGAAACTTCCAGGAAGTGACCACTTTATTATTTTTACAGCACAAAAGGCCCAAAAGAGCAAGGAAAGAGATCTCATTGTAACCTGTCTTCCAGGAAAGCAACTGCTTGGATCAGAGTCAGTGGATGGCAGTTCCATATACCCACCTTGTATCATAGAGGAGAGACAAATCTGTCCTGCTTGAGTGTTGAATATTTACCCATGGTTAGTAAGATTTCTACCAGATAAGCAACTGGGGTTGCTTAGCCCTGGTTTTCTGGGTTCAAGGTATGGTCTGGCCTTTTCATTAGACCTAAGATCCTTCCCCATGCTTCCATCCCCCACCCCCCTCCCCCCACCATGGGCTATGGAATGGTAAAAGACTGTAACATTTGCACAAAAATTGAAAAGTAAATAAAGCAGGTGTTAGGTGAGGGCTGGGAGATGGCTCCTGAGCTGTGCCTGTGAATTCCCTAGCACCATGATTTTGAGGCCAGAAGAAATCCAAAATGGAGGCTTCAGCAAGGCGAAGCTTTCTATGTAAAGTCTGTCACATTTTGGTGATGGCTGCTAGAAACCTTGAGTCTTACTGGCTTGTATCCCTGCCTCATGCCACCTGGTAATGTCCTTTCTTTCCTCTTCCCATTCATTGAATTTGCTTCATTCTGTGCACCATGGCTTTCTCTGACTTTGTCTGAATTTCATCTGTTTATAAAGGACTCCAGAAATCTGGATTTAGGTCCACTTCATTTAGTTGGGCCAAATCTTCACTGAAATAACGTCTTCAATAAATCATGCATTGTGGACCAATATTATGAATGTGTCTAAATGGGAGAATGCAATTTGATCTATGAAAAAGGGAAAATATGTTTTGCCCTCAGCTATGGAAAGACTTTGGATTCAACACAGTGGTGAGAAAGAGGCCAGTCTGTCATGATATCACTCTGAAAATCGTTACTGATACCAAACTGAATCTAAGAAGACATTATCACTTTGGTTACTTTCAAGATGATTCATTTGTTAAACACATATCATTGCTTCTAATATCAAGATATTTTACCAAAAATTCATATCAATTAAAAATAAATATTGCATAAGATGATTGACATTGTAACAAAGTGAAATGTAATTTAATATAATTATCTGTGAATTATTTCATCATGACATTCAATTAATTTAATATGTTCTTCATATTATTACTTATATCAATCTAGTATTCATGATTTATACCATGAAAGGGCATTCACGTAAACTGTTTAGGCTTACTGTACAATGTTAAATATGCATCTATATATGTGCTTAAATACTAAATTTGCAAATATAAATTCCTCTCATTTCACTTAGCTCATTTATGCACATCCACATGTACATCTTTACTGATCATAAAATCTCTCAGCCACTGATATTATCTCACCTATTAATTCTTTTATTTATTTAATATTTATTCTTAAATGTTTTCTTTATGTGTGATATGTTAGTTTCTGATAATTCAAAGATTATAGCAAGATTATGGTTTAGTAGAAATAATAGACAAATAAATTAGCAAAAAACATCTGAAATGTGTCATGATAACAGAAATGCTATACAGTTTTCCAGATGCTAAAACAAATACAGTGGGTTGGCTTAAACAAGAGAAATTTAATGGCTCCTCGTTTTATAGCTAGGAGAAGTCCAAAATCATTGCATCAGCAAGGTAATATGTTTTCTCAGAAGACGCATTCTGGGGCTGGCTGCTGGTGATCCTGAATCGTTGGCTTTTCCATCACAGTCACATGGCATGCACATGGCATAGTCTTTCTCTCCTTCAACGGTATTGACTGTTGACTGCTCCCAGGGCTTCTCTCTCACCATCTGTTTTTCAATCTGTTTATGAAGGACTCCAGTAATCCAGATTAAAGCCCAACCTGATTTAGCTGGGTCACACCTTAACTGAAGTATTATCTTGAAGAGATCTTGTTTCGAGTGAGTTCACTCCCAAAGGAATTTATTAGATGAAGTACATTGTGCCTTTCCCCCAGAGTACACAACTCCAAGCCACCACACATACCTTGTACTGCAGTTATGCATATGTGAGTACGACTACAGACAGTCAGGAAATTGTTCTCTGATAAAGAAATCTTTGGTTTGGGACTTAATAAATACATTGGAATGAAACCATTTAATTCCCCCAAAAAAAGTTCATGTGAAAGGCCTTAGTGCTTGGCATGTACAAAGTCATGAAATAAAATTAGAATGGCTGTAAGACAGAGGTGAGAAATGTGACAATAGCAGAAGTTCTCTAGGGAAGGCCCTGGTTATAGGTTAGACTTTAACATAAGGATTTTATATTTGTGACTTCTCTTCTAGATTGTACATTACTAGGATATTTGTTCTAATAATTATGTCAATAGTAATACTCCAATTTATTTTACCTTCTACTAAATTTCCAAAATTATCTAGTATTAGAGGATTGCAGCATGCTGGCATGAAAGAGAAATGGTCACAGCAATTTTGAGACAACATAAAAAACAGCTGAGGAGAACGCAAGGGGGGGGCCAAGATGGCGGCTTAGTAATGTGCGCGTTTTAGTTCATCCTCCAGAACAACTACTAAATAACCAGAAACAGTACAGAACAGCTCCCAGAGCCACGATAGTGACAAGACACACAGCATACCCCAGTCTGGACCAGCTGGTTGCTTATTGGGCTAACCAAAAAAGAGGAAAAGGGACAAACGGGGTTTTTTGTGGCTGTTTCAATGGAGGCTTGGTTGCCTCTGGATTCAGCGGTGGGACTACTCAGGCTGCAACTGCCCCAGGCATAGGCAGAAACAGACTGCTTTCAGGGCTATCTCCCACCTGTGCCTTCCCCAGGGGGGGTGAAGACCAACTTAGGTGGAATCCCTCTCTCAAGGAACTCAGACCCCAGGGCTTGGCAGTTTGAAGCCATTAAAACTAGCCTACAACCTCTCCTCTGTCTCCACCACGCCCCCAGCAGGGAGAGCCTTCCAAATTTAAAGGAGCCACAACATCTTTTGCTGATGGGACCTGCAGGCAGACAAGTGCCACATACTGGGAAGGATAAGAAAAACAGAGCCCAGAGACTTCACAGGAAAGTCTTTCAACCTGAGGGTCTCACCCTCAGGGAAAATTGATGCAGGTTACTCTTTCCTCCTGATAGGAGGCCAGTTTAGTCTGGGAAAACCCAGCTGGAGTCTGTAATACCTATGTAGACCCTCCTAAGGGTGGGGAGGGAAAAGGCACCTTACAAGCAGGACAAGAAACAAGAAAACAAGAACTGAAAAATTACCCTCTGTTAAACAAAACTTAAGCTAGAGGCCCAGAAAAAGCTGAACTCAAGGTCAAAGAACAGATAGACAACAAACTCATCTAGAAAGAAAACCCTAGATAAGATAAGTGAAAGCAATCTCCAGAATAAACTAATTAAGGTAATTAAATGTCTAGACACCAGCAAAAAATAATAAATCACACCAGGAAAATTGCAGATATGGCCCAGTCAAAGGAAAAAGCCAACAATTCAAATGAGATACAGGAGCTGAAGCAATAATTCAGAATATACGAACAGACACAGAAAACCTCATCAAAAACCAAATCAATGAATTGAGGGAGGATAAAAAGAAAGCAAGGAATGAACAAAAAGAAGAAATGGAAAGTCTGAAAAAACAAATCACAGAACTTATGGGAATGAAAGATACAGTAGAAGAGATGAGAAAAACAATGGAAACCTACAATGGTAGATTTCAAGAGACAGAGGTTAGGATTAGTGAACTAGAGGATGGAACATCTGAAATCCAAAAAGAAACAGAAACTATAGGGAAAAGAATGGAAAAATATGAGCAGGGACTCAGGGAATTGAATGATAATATGAAGCACACAAATTTATGTGTTGTGGGTGTCCCGGAAGGAGAAGAGAAGGGAAAAGGAGGAGAAAAACTAATGGAAGAAATTATCACTGAAAATTTCCCAACTCTTATGAAAGACCTAAAATTACAGATCCAAGAAGTGCAGCGCACCCCAAAGAGAATAGATCCAAATAGACGTTCTCCAAGACACTTACTAGTCAGAATGTCACAGGTCAAAGAGAAAGAGAGGATCTTGAAAGCAGCAAGAGAAAAGCAATCCATCACATACAAGGGAAACCCAATAAGACTATGTGTAGATTTCTCAGCAGAAACCATGGAGGCAAGAAGACAGTGGGATGATATATTTAAAATACTAAAAGAGAAAAACTGCCGTCCAAGAATTCTATACCCAGCAAAATTGTCCTTCAAAAATGAGGGAGAAATTAAAACATTTTCAGACAAAAAGTCACTGAGAGAATTTGT
>PVIY010052528.1:0-15150 GCA_004026745.1 Myrmecophaga tridactyla
AAAAAAACAAAACAAAACCTCTGCTCTAGAGACTGCCAAACTCTGTGCAGGCAGAGAAGATGAACTCTGATGCTGCCTTTTGGGGCATCTGTAAAGTATACAGGAAAGTGAGAATTAAGGCTGATAAAGTTAAAAAGTAGAGAAGACTTTTTTCCTAAGTGGCAACAGAAATAAGAGGGAACAGTACCCAAAAGAATAACTCATCAGAAGAGAGCCAGCTGCTACAAAGGATGGATTTTAAGAAAACACTATAAAAATAAACTAACAAAAAGTGTAATTCAAAAAAAGAAGGCTTTTAAAATTTAGGACGCTCCTTCTAACCTGGACAAACTATTCATCACCCTAATCGAATGCAGAACCAGATCTGCCTTACGATGATCACATCTCTCTGTTCCTTCTGCTCCCCCCAACCTCATACCCCAAGCCCAGGAAACAAAGACGCCCCCTGAACCTTTCTGCCAAGCCCCATGTAAAGAGTCTACAGGAAAAATGACATTTGCCAGCATTAAACTTGAGAACAGATTTTTCTTAAGGACAGTTGTTTAAGGGTAGTAACAGTGAAACATGGTAGATTCAAATGGAATAAAAATAAAATAATGACACTGGTGTGGGGTTATGACTGGTGGAACCAGAGGTATCACCGTACAGCAGCGACTCCTGATTACCGCCTCACCCACGGGTTTGAGGTGAGTTTGTCACATTCTCTTAGCTTTGTACGAAGGCAGGACTGCAGGATGGGTAAATATGTATAGCGAACAACCCCCAGCTCCCGTCCCCCAACAAAGAAATGGAAAGATTTCTCCTCTCCACCACATGCTACATTTCTCAGTCCTCTTACCTACTATGTCTTTTTAAAAAACATGCCAGATTTCTAAGATCATAACTTTACTAAAGAAAGAAGGCAGAAGCTGACAGTTTTAGAATAAAACCCTTTGCAAAATGTGACAGCTGAGATCTCGCAGGACACTCAGGATATTTTTCAGTTTTCTTGATCTTGTGCTTCAAGGGCAAAAAATACAATGTGTGTTCTACTTTTAAAAAATTATCAATTCATCTGCTTTAAAGCCAAAAAGATAGCTAAAGGGGCCTGAATCTAGAAAGTGAGTGAATTGTGCCCTCCAGTGGCTGGATGTGGTACTGGAGGGTATCTGCAACTGTCTCTAAGTAAACTTAAGTTACTGGCTCTCTCCTGATGTTTCATTCTTACAAAAAGAAGTAGAGAAGTCGAGTTTTAGAGCAAAGCATCAGGAAAGTTAGAACTGTATTCCTGATTTATAATTGCCACTAAGTTTCCATTAGCAAAGTCAATAGGGGGACTTAAATTATCTGGATAATTCAGACTCTAGCAATTCACTTTGCTTTTTGTCTCCATTACTTGGCTCATTCAAATTAACAGATTTTGCTTGGGCTGCACTGCTGTTCCTAAATAAATAATCTTTTTATAACACCTTCTGTTCCAGAAGCAACTCTTTGCTAAGCCTAGTAAAATCAAGAAGGAGGGGCTCAGGGCTGTCTTAGATTTAAGGCAGAGTTCCTTAAACATTCCTTTAAGGGGTGAAAAGCAGGACTTTATCCAATAAGTGTGCTTGCATATGTGTGATATGTCAGATGTATAATATATATCATTGTAACATCACTTGTAATAGCAAAAGATTGGAAAGATCATAAAATCCCATCAGTGTGAGGTTAACTAAATCACAATACTTCCATATAATAGGACTTGGGCGCAGCTGTAAGAAAAACATGAGGCAGTTCTATGTACTCATAGAGAAGGGCTCTCCACGATACAGTGTACAATAAATAAATCAAGGTACAGAACAGTGTACAGATATAAGCCGCATTTGTATTGAGAAAGGAAATATTTTGACCTGGTTGTATCAGCTTGTATGTACATAGCTCACATCTGCAATGATGCACAAGCATCTGATAAACATGCACAAGCCTCCCAAGAGGGGAATGGATGGCTGGAGATCAGGAGTGGTAGAAGGGACTGTCACTAGATGTACCTTTGCGCCTTTAAAATTTTGCAACATTTGGATAGGCTACCTATTCCAAAATAAATAAAATTCAAACACTTAAAGAAACAAGGTCCCATTACAACATAAATTATCAGCTATTAATTAGCAATAATACTGAAGTACTTATAGCACCTAAGGAGCAATATGCTATTTAAAAACCATTGTCCTCGGGGGTGCAAAGGTTTTTCAGTGGTAGAATTCTCACCTGCTATGCAGGAGACCTGGGTCCGATTTCTGGCTCATGCACTTCCTCCCCCCCACAAAAAAAGTTTCAACAAATGCTGCTGCAATAACGGGATATTAACATGGAAAAAGAATGAAATGTGATCCTCATCATATAACAGACAAAAAAAAAATTCATTGCCTTCATGTGTAAAGGTTTTTTGCCGTGTTGTAGGTACTTGGTAGACAAATCTTTGCTCTTTGACAGACCCATGTCCCCTTGTATCCATGCAGATGGTGTGAATGCTCTCCAGGTCAGGTGTGTGAGGGTGCACGCCCCTCTCCCCTGAGTTTCTGGTCATTTAATATAAACCTTTGCATGACTGGATACTTGTCTTCCACACAATAGAGAAACTCCTAAATGGTTGCTGGAATCTTCCCTTCCATGAAAGGGAGGGGAAGCCTTTGATCCTTCCCCAGAGGAGAGTGTCAGACCACCAGGGCCCATCCCAGACGTCCTAAATGGGAGGGAGTCTAATTCGGGGCTGGACATGTGTGTATTTTAAGGCTCCACAAGTGGCTCTGAGGCACAGCCAGCCTCCCCACCACCCACCCTGCCCCCCAGCACTGAGAAGGCCCACTCCAGACAGAGAAAAAAGTGCTCAAGTTGGGAATCCATTCCCTTGTCAAAACAAGGTCACTCTCAAGGATACCATCCCCTCTTCATGTCCTGACTTCTTCCTAATGAATTTATCTGGAGTTCTTTCTGGTTTATTTCTTCCCTTAGAAATTTTACTCTCTCAATTATAACTCCCATAAATTCATTCAAGATCAATTCACACACCCATGCAGGGCCATTTTGTCCCCCCTATCGGATATGTCCGCTAGTATATTCCTCGAAACTGCCCTGTGATAAAGGAGGCAGTCCCTATTGGGTCTGAGAACATTCGGCTAAATAGGAGGAGGTCAGAAAACAGCTAATTATCCATCAAAGAAATCATGTCTCAACTGATATGCTTGTTCTCAGCAAACACAGCCCCCCACGGCAACCCGGTAATTGGATAAACAAGACCTCAGAGGCTGTCGGGAGCTGGGATGAGATATGAAAAAGCAGTTTATGTGGATTTCTCTAATGTAATCACCGGCTGAAGGGATGGCAAGAAGCTTAACAAGATCATTACAACTTCAATGCTTGTGATCTCTACTTACTCCCTGGCAGCCACAGATAAAATGCCCAAGAAGGCCTCACCGGGCCTTCGCCCTGGACTGATGTGTTTTTCACTCTGCTCCCAAAGGAAGACAGCTGGTGTCTCCATTACCAGCTGCTGGGCCACAAGGAAAATCAGCCAGGAGTCAGCTCAAACGTGTTCCTAGGCTAACAACTAGTATTTTCTTAATCTGAGCATGGAGAAAGGAATGTCAGGCTCAGATTTGGATAATCTTGTTTATCGGCCCATTTTTTTCAGCTGTTCTGCTCGACTTTCAAAATGACTGTCCTTGGGCTTGTGATTTCTCAAAGCCTCTCACCTGGGTCTGTTTTAGGGAACACTGATCTGGCTCCGTACCTCTAAACTGTGGAGGTTGGATGCGACACTGCAGAGAGGCAAAGCCCCTGGTGTGGGGTCCCCCGGTCATTCCTGGGAACAGCACTTTAGTTCTAGAAGCCCATCTCTCCCCTCAGGGTGAGTGAGTGTTTTCTGAGAACCCATCCCTCAAGGGCTGACTGGGACAGTTCCGGAAATCCAGCATTTCTATTATAAATGATCTAGACCTTTTCTCTTAAAGCAACTTGAACAAGGTAGAGGCACCAGGGAAGCAGCTCACAAAAAAAAATACAGTGTGGCTGGTGCCCCTTAGGGTGAGACATGGGACCCCGACTCAGAGCACCTGAAGGGGCAGGGGCAAGAAAGGAGCCCTGAAGACCGCAGGACGCTGAGGGCTGAGCCAACTTTCCCTGAGGCTCTCTGCAGGTGCTCCTTTCCCAGAGGTGAAGGGAACCTGAGTTCCACTCACAGTGTGAAACTGAAACCCTCACCCATACTAGAATCCCATAAAGTGTGACTCTGAACAACACTCACACTCAAGGCCTGACAACCTCTGCCATTACAACCATACAGAGCTCCTCCTCCCAAGGGAGCTCTGTGGTTTATGCGAAAAGCTCAGGAATTTGACATTTGAGGCCTGGCCCTGTCAGCATAGGCATCCGTGGCTTGGCCCAGTAGATGTATTCTCCAAAGTCACAAGTCAATCACATTTTTATAAGCCAGGGCCATATTTCAAATGGATGAGGTGAATCCTCTATAAAATAAAGAATCATCTGGAAATTTATCTGCTCTGCAAATTGTAATTTTCAGGGATCTGATTTCCTGAAAGGGATACAGCTGTGACTAGGATTAGGGGCCTGGAATTAGCAGCTGCTAACAGGGAAAGTTACCCTACCTGCCGAAACGCTTAGAATGGTGACTGGAATTCTATAACCAAGTCAAGGAAAACTTTTCTACAAGTAACCAGAGAGCTGCTGTCCCTACTGAAATGATAATACTCCTGGGATAGAGAAGACGTTAAGCTGTACCTATTAATAAAACCATGATGTCTTTGCTTTAAAAGACACTTATGGGGGTGAGGTGGGTGTGGTGGATAGGATAGAAGAAATAAGATTACAAATTCATTGAGGAACAGGAAGATGGCTAGGGGGAAAAGGAGGGAAAAACTGGGAGAAATGAGAAGGCTAAGTCACCCAAGACAAAGTTAGGTGAATTGCCAATCTTGCCCATGGTTCAGATTTGTCTTGATTCTTTCCATTTCCATTTTGTGAAATGGGAGTAGAGGTGTGAGAAATGGGAGAATTAATCTTAACAGGTTACTGTTAAGACCAACCTAATCAAAACAACTATGAAGTCTGTGAGGACTGGAAAAGAAATACTAAAGATTTAACGACAGCAGGAGAGATTTAGACAAGATCCTTGTTAAGTTTCTTGCAGCTTTTACATAGTAAAATTTGGAACCAAGTTTACTGTAACTCTCCTTCTTTAAACAAGCTATAAAATATGGTGCCTGGGAGCCAAGAAGACAAGGGGCTGCAACCAAACTGGAGGCACTTCCATCTAACTTTCCCAAGAGTAGAGACCTGGTTTCTAATTGAGGGGGCTTTGCATTTCTACAGTGCACACTATAGCTCAAGAATATTCAATCTGTATCTTTGGGTCCGTTTCTCATGGTGCTAAGTTGGGTCCAAAGTGACCCATCCAGACTTGTCCTCCTTAGCATGCCTACATTTCTGAATCATCTGGCTCAGGCAAAAGCACTCCAAGCCATGCCGTGATGTAATTAAGGGATAATGTCTGCAGCAAGAAGTAGAGTCATAAATGCCTTTCATGGTGATTAAATGCTGAGGGGAAGTTGAATAACTATAGAATTCATTTGGTACAAGTTTATTTGAAGGCCACAGGCTTTTTTTTTTTTTCCAGTTATAGGGTAAAGTTTCTAAAAATATACAAGGTACAGCATCTGTTATGGCTTGGGTTCATATGTGCCACTTTGGCTAGGTGATGGGGCCTGTTCTCTGGTCAAGCAAGCACTGGCCCAACCATTACTGCAAGGACATTTCATGACTGGCTTATTAAATCATTAGCATGTTGATTTCATCCACAGCTGATTACATCTGCAGTCAGCCAAGGGGAATGTCTTCTGCAATTAGTGATATTTAATCTAATCAGCCGAAGGCTTTAAAGGAGAAGTCAGAAGAGAGAATCTCTCTCTCCATTTCAGCCAGCCAGCCTCCCCTGGGAGATTCATTAAGACCTTCACTGGGTCATCAGCTTGCGGCCTGCCATGTAGAATTTGGACTTGTGCATCCCCATAGTTGCATGAGACACCTTTATAAAATTTCATATTTACAGATACCTGTTGGTTCTGTCTCCCTAATACAGGTTGGTACAGGGAGCGGGTCTTGAGAAACAGATCTTAAAAATGGGTTTCTGTAATTGACTTTCTACTTTGATTAGACTCAAAGGCACTAAAGACTCAAGATGGCACTGACAGTCCATAGTGTGAGTTGGCACTAGGGATACACAAAATATCACTATTGATTCTGCTAATTGTATGCTTATTTGAGGCAAGGCTCTGGGTGACAGTGTTTTTGACACATTAACAGAGTTCTGTGGAGTTAAGAGGTATAATGATGCTGGCTGGGTGTTTTTAGATATGCTGGATACAGTTAAATACAGCTGGATACAGAAAAGGATGCGCTGAAGGCTTCAAACTTGCAACTTAAATGCCGTATGAAAGATACAAGTTTCTATGTCTGACCTGAAAGAAAATCTTATTTCCTGGGCTCACAGACTTGAGATCTCTGAAAAGCAGACCCAGAGCCTCATTGTGTGAGTAGCAGATTTACAAAATCTCAATCTTGCGGTGTCTCTGCTGTTAAAGTAAAGGCATTGGGGCCACACTGGCTCAGCAGGCAGAGTTCTCGCCTGAAATGCCGGAGACCCGGATTCCTTTCCCAGTGCCTGCCCATGTGAATAAATAAATAAATAAAGTAAGGGCATTGATTGGAAAAGAACAAGATCCTGAAAAAATGGGATGGGGACATATGGGCTGAATATGATGGCAGTGGGGATACTGGAACCCTGGATTCTGCCGAGCCTTTGCTAGACAGACATGTAATGGTCTGTCCTGAGGAAACAGCCACCCAATCTCCAGCCTGTCCTGAGGAGACAGCTACCTGATTTCCATTTGCCTTGAGGAAACAACTTCTCAACCTCCAGTCTGGCCTGAGGAGTTCGCCATCCTGTCTCTACCTAAAGAGATGAAATCTACAGTGCCTGACAAACTGTAACCACCTCCCCTGGGAAAACAGGCTTCACTCCTCTGTCTGGGGCAATTATTTCTGTTTCATCAGATGAAACTGCAATGGAATGCCCTGAGGTAATTGGCTTGAAGGATACTTACAATTCTTTTCATGACCCACCCCCACTACCCCTCTTTTCATCAAGACCTATAACTAGACTAAAGTCCCAACAGGCCCAGAAAGGTGAGGTACAAAGTGTGACCCATGAAGAAATATGCTATACTCCAAAAGAACTGCATGATTTTTCTAATTTATACAGACAGAATCAGGGGAATAAGTGTGGGAATGAATGTCAAGGGTGTAGGAAAATAGTGGAAAGAATACAAAGTTGGATCAGGCTGAATTTATTGAAATGGGCCCACTAAGCAGAGATCTACATTCAGTGTTGCAGCTCAAGGGGTTAGGAAGGGCATTAACAGTTTGTTTGGATGGTTGGCTGAAACGTGGATCAAAAGGTGACCAACATTACCTGAGGCTGAAATGCCAGAACTGCCCTGGTATAATGTAGATAAGGGGATCCAGAGGCTTAGAGAGATTGGTGTGTTAGAGTGGATTTATCATGGAAGTCCTGCTCACACACCCCAGGAATGTCCAGAGGATGCACCTTTAACCAGGACTGTGAGGAATAAATTCATGAGACAAGCTCCATGATCCCTGAAGGGTTCTGTAGTCGTCCTCCTCTGTGGGTCAGATATTACTGTAGGAACTGCTGTCACTGAGCTGGAATCCTTAACCACAATGGGGATGATCAGGATCCCGAGTTGGCAGAAACCATGTGGCGACATTTAATTGCCATAGACAAAGTGGGCATGGCTACCATAATAGGAGACTCAAAGCAACAATAAAAATAATCTGACTCTCAGAGACTTATCGCATTGGCTGGTAGACTGTGGGTACCTAGAAGTAAAATAGATGGGCAGCCTACTAAATTCTTGTTTGATCCTGTGCTGGTCTGAATCTGTGGTGGACCCCAGAAAAGCCACACCCTTTGATCCTCATTCAATATTGCTGGGTGGGAGCATTTTGATTCTTTCTATGAATATGTGACCCACCCAATTGTGGGTGGTAACTTTTGATTAGATGATTTCCATGGAGCTGTGTCTCCACCCACTGAAGGTGGAGTTGCTTGCTGGAATCCTTTAAAAGAGGAAACATTTTGGAGAGAATTCTTTTTTTGATAGAGCCACGAGAAAGCCAGCAGATGCTGCCATGTTTGCCATGTGCCCTTCCAGCTGAGAAACGTTGAACATCGTTGGCCTTCTTGAACCAAGGTATCTTTCCCCAGATGCCTTAAATTGGACATTTCTATAGACTTGTTTTAATTGGGACATTTTCTTGGCCTTAGAACTGTAAACTAGCAACTTATTAAATTCCCCTTATTAAAAGCCAATCCATCTCTGGCATGTTGCATTCTGGTAGCTAGCAAACTAGAACACATCCATATAAGCAGAAGAGTTCTTGGCCAAGTGAACAAAAGTCTAACTTGAGTTAAAAAAACAGTCAGAGCCCCTCAATTAATTTCCAGAGTTCAGACAGTTTATAGGCCCAGAGCCCCTTGGATGAGGGGAAGACAGGTCCTCTTGGGGAAGAGACCCTACAACACTGCCAAAAATGTACACTGCTAACCATCCTCCCAGCCTTCCCCAAAGAGACCGATGGCCTTTTACCAGGGTGACTGTGCACTGTGGAAAAGGAAATGATCATACATTTCAGGGATTATAAGACACGGGCTAAGAAGTGACATTAATTCAGGAGAACCAGAACATCACTGTGGTTCACCATTCAGACTAAGGGCTCATGGAGGTCAGGTGATCAATGGAGTTTTAGCTCAGGTCCATCTCACAATGGGCCCAGTGGGTCCCTGGACTTATTCAATAGTTCTTTCCCCAGTTCTTGGATGCCTGATTGGAATAGACGTATTCGGCAACTGGTAGAATGCCCACATTGGTTCCCTGAATTGTGGAATGAGGGCTATTATGTTAGGAAAGGCCAAGTAGAAGCCACTAGAACTGCCCCTACCTAGCAAAATAGTATATCAAAAGCAATACCGGATTCCTGGAGGGATTACAGAGATTACTGCCACCATTAAGGACTTGAAGGATGCAGTGTGGTGATTCCCATCACATCCTATTCAGCTCTCCTATTTGGCCTGTGCAGAAAACAGATGGATCTTGGAGGATGATAGTGGATTGTCGTAAACTTAACAATAAGTGAAGTTTATTGTGACTCCAATTATAGCTGCTATTCCAGATGTGGTATCATTGCTTGAGCAAATCAACACATCTCCTGATATCTGGTATGCAGCTACTGATCTGGCAAATGCTTTTTTCTCAGAAGCTATTAGTACAGACCACCAGAAACAGTTTGCTTTCAGTCGGAAAGGCCAGCAGTATATCTTCACTGTCCTACCTCAGTCTACAGCACTATGTCATAATCTTGTCCCCAGGGACACTGATCATTTCTCCCTCCTACAAGACAGCACACTGGTCCATTATATTGATGATATTATGTTGATTGGACTTAGTGAGCAGGAAGTAGCTACTACTCTAGACTTATGGTAAGGCATGTCAGAGGATGGGAGATAAATCCAACAAAAATACAGGGGCCTTCTACCTCAGTAAAATTTCGGTGTGCCCAGTGGTTTGCGGCATGTTGAGATATATTTTCTAAGGTAAAGGATAAGCTGTTGCATCCGGCCCCTCTTATGACTAAAAAAAACAGGCACAATGCCTAGCTGGCCTCTTTGGATTTTCGAGACAATACGTTGCTCATTTGGATGTGCTACTCCAGCCCACTTCCTGAGTGACAAGAAAAGCTGCTAGTTTTGGGTGGGGACCGGAACAAGAGGAGGCCTTGCAATAGGTTCAAGCAGCTGTGCAAGCTGCTCTGCCACTTGGGTCATATGATCCAGTAGATCCAATGGTGTCGGAAGTGCCAGTGGCAAATAGAGATGCTGTCTGGAGTCTTTGGCAGGCTCCTATAGGAGAATTTCACTGCATGCCCTAATGATTTTGGAGAAAAGCCTTACCATCCTCTGCAGATATCTACCCTCCTCTTGAGAAACAGTTTTTGGCCTTTGACTGGGTCTTAGCAGAGACTGAGTACTCAACCATGAGCCACTAAAGTTCCCATGAGACCTGAGTTGTCTATCATGAGCTGTGTGTTGCTGACCCATCAGGCCATAACGTTGGGTGTGCACAGCAGCACTCCATCATAAAATGAAAACTGCATATACGAGATAGGGCTCGAGCATGTCCTGAAGGCACAAGTAAGTTACATGAGGAAGTGGCCCAAATCCCCATGGCCCCCACTCCTGCCACATTACCTTCTCTTTCACAGCCCATAGCTATGGCTAGTTGGGGAGTTCCTTACAATCAGTTAACTGAGAAAGAAAATACTAGGAACTGGTTTACAGATGGTTTTGAATGATACGCAGGTACCACCCCAAAGCAGGCAGGTATAGTCCTGCAGCCCCTTTCTGGGATGTTCCTGAAAGAACAATGGTGAGGGGAAATCCTCCCAATGGGCAGAATTTCAAGCATTGCATCTGGTTGTTCATTTTGCTTGGAAGGAGAAATGTCCAGAGGTACATTTGTATATGGACTTATGGGCTGTTGCTAATGGTTTGGCTGGATGGTCAAGGACTTGGAAGAAGCATGATTGGAAAATTGGTGACAAAATGGTCTGGGGAAGAGGTATGTAGATAAACCTTCCTGTGTTGGCAAAAAACATGAATATATTTGTGTCTCATGTGAATGTGCACCAGAGGGGGATTTCAGCAGAGGTAGGTTTTAATAATAAGTGGATAAGATGGCCTCTTCTGTGGATAGCAGTCATCTTCTTTCCCCAGCCACTCCTGCCATTGCCCAATGGGCTCATGAACAAAGCAGTCATGGTGGTAGGGATGGAGGTTATACATGAGCTCAGCAACATGGACTTCTACTTACCAAAACTGACCTGGCTACAGCCACTGTTGAGTGCCCAATTTGCCAGTAGCAGAGACCCACATTCAGTCCCTGATATGGCACCATTCCCCAAGGTGATCAGCCTGCTATCTGGTGGCATACTGATTACATTAGACAACTTCCATCATGGAAGGGGCAGTGATTTGTTCTAACTGGAATAGACACATACTCCAGATATGGGTTTGCCTTCCCTGACTGCCATGCTTCTGCTAAAACTAGCATCCATGGACTTACAGAAAACATTATCCATAGTCATGGTATTCTACATAGCATGGCTTCTGATCAAGGAACCCACTTCACAGCAAATGAAGGGCAGGAATAGGCACATGCTCAGGGAATTCTCTGGTCTTACCATGTTTCCCATCATCCAGAGGCAGCTGGGTTGATAGAATGGTGAAATGGACTTTTGAAGACTCAATTATGGCACCAACTAGGTGGCAATGTTCAGGGTTGTGGCAATGTTCTCCAGGAGGCTGTGTATGCTCTGAATAAGCTGTCCACTGTATGGTGCTGTTTCTCCCATAGCCAGGATTCACAGGCCCAGGAATCAAGGACTGGAAATGGGAGTGGCACTACTCACTATCACCCCTAGTGATCCAGTAGAAAAAATTTTGCTTCTTGTCCCTGAAACCTTAAGCTCTGCTGGTCTACAGTCCTTAGTTCCAGAAGGAAGAGTGGTCCTACCAGGAAACACACAATGACTCTACTGAACTGGAAGTTAAGACTGCTACCTGGCCACTTTGGGCTTCTCATGCCTTTGAATCAACAGGCAAGGAAGGGGATTATTGTGTAGGCTGGGATAACTGATCCTCACTATAAAGGGAAATAGGACTGCAACTACACAATGGAGGTAAAAAAGAGTTTTCCTGCAGTACAGGAGATCCCCTAGGGTATCTCTTAGTAATACCATGCCCTGTGATTAAAGTTAATGGAAAACTGCAACAACCCAATCAAGGCAGGACTACCAATGGCCCAGAAACTTCAGGAATGAAGGTTTGCGTCACCCCACCAGGCAAAGAACCATGATCAGCTGAAGTTCTTGATAAGAGTAATGGGAAGATGGAATGGTAGTGGAAAAAGGCAGTGATAAAATATTAACTATGACCACATGACCAGTTACAGAAACAAGGACTGTGATGGTATAAAAATCTCCTCCTTGTTTTGAGTACGTTTGTATTTGCACATAAAGCAAATATCTTTGTTTTCCTTTCTACCTTATCTCCTTATCATATGTCATAAGTTGTATTGTTTATGTTATAGTATTTAAGTTACAGAATATCAAGTTTAAGAGATTAAGTACCCAAGGACTTTTATCCTATTCTGGAGAGATTTAATGTTTCCGGTTATACACAGGACAATTGAATATTGTTAGGCAAAAAATGTCTGTTATTGTGTTCTATTTAGAGATTAAGTATGGTTCAAGGTGATGTGTATAGCTGCCAAGTTGACAAGGGGTGGACTATTATGGTTTGGGTTCATGTATCAACTTGGCCAAGGGATGGTGCCCAGTTATCTGGTCAAGCAAGTACTGGCGTAATTGTTACTGCAAGGATATTTCATAGCTGGTTAATAAACCAGAAGGCTGGTTTATTAAATCATCAGCACATTGACTGCGTCCATAGATGATTACATCTGCAGTCGGCCAACGGGAGTGCCTCCTGCAATTAGTGACATCCAATCTAATCAGCTGAAGGCTTTAAAGGAAAAGTCAGAAGAGAGAATTTCTCTCTCTGCTTCAGCCAAGCACCATTCATGGGTGATTCATTAAGACCTTCACTAGAGCTTTCATGTTGTGGCCTGCCCTATGGAATTTGGACTGATGCATCCCCATAGTTGCATAAGATATCTTTATAAAATCTCATATTTACAGATATCTTCTTTATAAAATCTCATATTTACAGATATCTCCTGTTGATTCTTTTTCCTTAGAGAACCCTGAGTAATATAACACCCATAAGCAAACATTTTCATGCCTTCATCTCTCTAGAACAGAGAATTGAAAATATTATCATCCTGGAGACACTTATCTTGCCTAGGATGGGATTTGGGCTGAGTTTGTATTTAAGGAACAGGGACAGAAAACAAAGAGCTGCTTCCAGAAAGATTAAGTGGAGGAAATACGTGTGTGTCTAGCAAATATTGAAAGAAGAACTACATTTCTACCTGTGTGGATGCTTGGCTGTATTTCTCACTGTAATTTTGGGGTCTTGATGAACTTCTCATTTATCCTCACTTTTGAGGAAAATTTTCAATTTTCTCATCTGGAAAAGTAGAGAGTGGGGAAGGTATGTGGATCAGGAGAGCTCTGATGTTCTTTCATTTCAGTCTCACATGTCATAATGAAAAGTGTGAGTGAGGATCTGGGGAAATGGGAATTCTCATACACTGCTGGCAGCATTGCAAGCTGGTACAATTTTGGAAAAAAATTTGTTTTCTTCACCATCAGATGAAGAAAACTGAAAATGCATTTAACATATGACCCAGCACTTTTAGGCATATTCCTTGGGGAAACTTTCACATATGTGCACAAAGAGACACAGACAAAAATTTTCACTGCATACTGTAAGAGCAAAAAATGGAAAAAATGCCTATCAAAAGGGAAATGGATAAATAAAATATGGCTACTCACACAAAGAAATTCTATAGAGTAATTAAAAGGGATGATAAAGCTCTGTATAAATCATAAGGTATTTCTGAAGTGCAAGCTGTTAGGGAGCTCTGTTGGTTAAATTTGCAAAAATCTGAGTAATTAAAAGGAAGAATGACTGTAACTGAGGGCAGCACATTGAAGTAAAAAAAAAATTATGAGTCCACAGTAATACTCTAAGAAAAAACTCATACTGTTGAGTAGAAAAATCAAAGTGCAATGTAACCCATCAAGTGTGAAACCATTCATGTAAACTTTTTCATTTATATAAACTTTAAGTGAATATAAAAACAATATTATTCAGTGTTCACAGATACATATAGAATTATGTAAAACCAGAAAAAATGGAAGGAAGGACATGCATAAGTTCCTATAATGGCAATGTTGGAGGGGCAAGGCTGTGACTGGAGCCTGGGGATAAAGGAAACTTCAAGTTATTCAGTACTATTTATTTCTTTTATATATTAAAAAAAAAAGAAAAAAACACAACAAAATGTCATTTCTGGATGGTGGGAGAATGGTGTTTGTCTTAGCATTGTTTCTGCCTAAAAAAAATTCTGAAAAAATAATAAACGTTTATGAGCAGCACTGCCCTTAGCAGCTGTGTGTTGACGAGTGTCACTCCTAGCCCCTGTGTGATGGGTCAGGTGGCACCAGGCAGGTCCAGGAGAGACGGAGGTAGCCTAACCTTTTAGGCCTCTGTGCTGCTCAATATGGCAACCACCAGCCACTTACTCAAATTTACATTTAAATTAAGTAAAATAACTCAGTTTCACCATTCTACTAGCCACATACCAAGTGCTACACAGACACACGCGGCCAGTGGCTGCTGTATTAGGCAGAACAGATACAGAACATGTCTATTGTTGCTGTAACTTCTATTGGACAGAACTGGTCTCAAGCTAAACCCTGTCCTTCAGACAACCAGAATGATTTTGGTTGCATTGTTCTTTTCCTATGTTCTTTTGCATATAGGAAAGCCAAAATAATGAGGCAATGACTAGGAAGTATGTGATTTTTCATTTCTGGAAAGAGAATGTCCACTATATCTTAACTGTGATTATGACTAAATAACCCTTTCTTGCTAAAGAGAATTGAATAAACCACCTTTAGAAAAAGAAACCTAGCAATTTTCTTTAGCTATACAAACATCACATTTCATTTTCCCCAAAATTGAGAAAGTAGGGTAGCTTGAAGAATGATAAAAGTGCTATCCAAACAAAACTCTGAATGGGCTCAGAGGTTTTCCAAGAGCCTTTGTTTCTTACCTGTACACAGTATGAGGGACATATACTTCCCGAATTGGAAATTCTAGAATTTCTTTGTGTGGACGGGTCCGATTTTCAGGAAAGGGTCTCACTGGCAACATTTCAGGAGTCAGACAGCAATTAAGTGTCTCTGGAGCTGAGGAAATTTCCAGTTTGAGTAGGCCTAAAAAAAGAAAATAGGGATGTTTTAGAAAGATTTTGTCATGTTTCTAGGGAATCGAGAAAGAATATCATACTA
>PVIY010052529.1:0-15150 GCA_004026745.1 Myrmecophaga tridactyla
TGAAGGGGTAAGCAAGGGAGATGGAGAATACCTAGGCCAGAGCAGCCCCAAGACCCAGGCCCAGGGGGACCAGCCCATGGCAAGGGGGCCCAGAACTGGGAACCAGTACATCCTGTGGGCAGCCGCTGGGCTGCAATCTGTCATGCTGAGAGGCACAATTTCACATCCCCACCCTGAGAGGCCAAGGACTTTTCCAAGACCCAGTTGGTGAGTGGCAAGCCTGGGGTTCAAATACTGTCTGCAGAAGCCCCCATAATTTGTATCACCCCCATTCCTCTGCCTCTACATTTTCTAGGACTTTAAAATATCTGTTTTCTTTATTTCATAGAGAGAGAAGTGAAGTCTAGACAAGTTCAATGATATTTGTCAAAGATTACCCAGTATAAGGATAATGGAAATGGAAAGAAAACCCAGAGCCCGTGTTTATATCAAATAATGTATTAGATCATTTTTTCAGGACACCTTAAATGTTTCTAAAACTAAAAAGTATTACTGTACCAAAGATTAATATTAATTTCGATTGATACAAAATATTACATGATATAATATAGCATAATGTGATATAAATGCACTATATCATTTTACTTTTTTAGTTTTCCGAGTGCTCTCACATTTCATCATCTAAATCTTCATCTCGTGAAGAGAATTGGGTCACATTTTGTCGACTCAATGATACATTTGGGAAAATACATGTAGCAAAGATCTAGGGCATTTCAATGTCATTCATTCATTCCACAAGTCAGTCCTTTCTTCATTCACTTGTTCTTTATTCAGTTGTTCCAAGCCCTTACCATGCACTGGAAACCGCCCCTAGCTTTGGGAAACAACACTGAGCAGAGAGAAGATCTGGCCCCTTCTGCTCATATTTCAGCTCGGTAAACACTCATCTGCATAATTAGGAAGCATTTGCCTTATATTTCAAAACACATGCTCATCCCATTGGTGGGAATTTTAGGGTCATTGGAGTGTGAAACCTTGGGAGATGGGTGTCTAGGAAAATGGTCTTTTAACCCCCTCAAATTGAATCAAACTAAGTGCTTATCAAACTTTAGGCATATGCAATCCATTTAATGTGTCCAACAATTGCAGACTTCTAATTTTAGACAGAAAAATGATTTGTGGAAAGTTTTTAAAATGATAAATTAAAAAGAATATTTTAGAAACTGATGCTTTCTAAATTACAGTGTCAGGGATGCTACTATTTGAGAATGTTCACTCAGACCTCCCGTGGGTAAAGGAGCTGCAGGTTTCTTTGGCTTCTGTAGCAGAAAACATGAACTGCCTAACTCATCATCCATTCTTTCCTTCTCGCTGAGTAACAGAACTCCAATTCTTCTCTATGCCCATTGTTATCTGAATTAAAGACTGTGTCTGTACCGTTAAGTAGCCATGTGACCAATTATGGCCACTGACAAGCAAATAGAAGTGCTACTTGTGCTGGGATGACTGGCTAAAGGGAACCGAATCAGGTCTGTGGGGTCTCTTGCTTTGCTCTTGTCCTGTCCCTCCATATTTTCACTGAGGATGCAGATGAGGTGGCTCGATATCTAGCAGCCATTTCGGATCATCTGGTGACCTCGATGCAAGCTAGTGATATGTTAATGGACTAGAAAGACAGATGAACGTAGATTAGACTGCCTATCATTCAATTCCTTTTATGAAAGAGACCAAAGTGACTTTCTAATGTTTTTCCAGTTTTTTACATAGAATTTATTTTTAGAGAGTTTTAAGTTTATAGAAAACTTGCACAGAAAATACAGAGAATTCCTATGTAGCCCCTCCCTATCCCCTTCCTATAGCTTCCCCAATTATTAACATCTCGCCTTAGTGTGGCACGTGTGTTATAATTGATGAACCTAAAATGATGCATTATTTTTAATTAAAGTCCATAGTTTATAGTAGGGTTCACTGTTTGTGTTGTACAGTTATTTGGGTTTCGACAAATGCCTAATGTCATGTATCTGCCAATTCTGTATCATAGAGAATAGTTTCATTGTTCTAAAAATGCCCTGTGCTCCACTTTTTCACCCCTTCCTGAACTCATGGCAAAGACTGATCTCTTCACTATCATTTTTACTTTGCTGACTGTTTTGCTATGTCCAGAATGTCACATAGTTGGACTCATACAGTTTGTGACCTTTTCAGACTGGCTTCTTTTACTTAGCAATATGCATTTGAAGTTCTTCTGTGTCTTTTCATGGTTTGGTAGCTGATTTCTTTTCTTATTGCTGAAAAACATTTTTTTGTATGAATGTACCACAGTTTACCCATACATCTATTTGAACATATCTTGGTTGCTTCCAATATTTAGAAATGATTGGAAAAACTACCATAAACATTTGTGTGCAGCTAGTTTTGGTGAATATCTTGGAATGTAATTGCTGGATTGTATGGAAGCCTGTGTTTAACTTTGTGAGAAACTAGTGAATTGTCCTCTAAAATGACTTGCATTCCCATGAGAATTTCTGTTGTACCACATCCTCACTGAAATCAGGTGTTGTCAATGTTTTAGATTTTGGCCTCTCTCATAAGTGTGTATTGGTATTCCATTATTGTTTTAATTTGCAATTCCCTAATGACATATGATGATGAGCATCTTTTCCTATGCTTATTTGCCATCGGTATATCTTCTTTGGTTAGTGTGGTAGTTAGATTCAGTTGCCAACTTGGCCAGGTGAAGGTACCTAGTTCTGTTGCTGTGGACATGAGCCAATGGTACGTGAACCCCATCTGTTGCTCATTATATCTGCAGTTGGCTAGGAGGCATGCCTGCTGCAATGAAGGATGTTTGATTTAATTGGCTGGAAGCTTAGATGAGAGAGTTCAATGTAGCACAGCCCAAGCAGCTCAGCATACCTCATTTCAGCACTCGCAGCTCAGCCCAGGCCTTTGGAGATGCAGAAAGAAATCACCCCGGGGAAAGTTGTTGGAACCCAGAGGCCTGGAGAGGAGGCCAGCAGAGATCACCCTATGCCTTCCTGTGCAAGAGAGAACCTCAGTTGAAAGTTAGCTGCCTTTCCTCTGCAGAACTAATGAAACAAATCCCCTTTTATTAAAAGCCAATCTGTCTGTGGTGTGTTGCATTCTGGCAGCTAGCAAACTAGAACAGTTAGATATCTGTTCAGGCCATTTTTTAATTGGGTTGTTTTCTTATTGTTGAATATTAAGAGTTCTTCACATATTTTGGGTACAAGTTCTTTGTCAGATATGTGTCTTGCAAATATTTTCTCCCAGTCCCAAATATTGTCTCTTCATTCTCTTAACATTGTCTTTGACAGAGCAGAAGTTTTTAATTTTAATGAAGTTCAATTTAGGGACTCTTTCTTTTGTGGATCATGCTTTTGGAGTTGCATCTGAAAAGTCATCACCAAATTCAAGATCAGTAGATTTTCTCCTATGTTAACTTCTTAACATTTTGTAGTTTTGCATTTTACATTTATACCTGTGATTTAGAATGAATATTCGTGAAAGGTGTAATGTCTTTTTCTAGATTCATTTTCCCTTTTATATGTAGGTGGCCATTTGTTGAAAAGACTCTCCTTTCTCCACTGATTTGCCTTTGGTCCCTTGTCAAAGATCAGTTGCCTATATTTGTGTAGCAGGTCTATTTCTGGGCTCTCTGCTCTGCTCCTCTGATTTATATGTATATTCTTTCACCAATACCACATGGTCTTGACCACTGCAGACTTATAGTAAGTCTTGAAGTGGTATAGTGTCCTTCCTCTGACTTTGTTCTCCTTCAATATTTTGTTGGCTATTGTGGGTCTTTTGCCTTTCCATATGTATTTTAGAATCAGTTTGTCAATAGCCACAAAATGACTTGCTATAATTTTGATTGGGATCGCGTTGAATCCCAATCAAGTTTGGAAAAATTGATATCTTAACAATAATGACTCATCCATCTTTGAACATGGAATATCTCTCCATTCATTTAGATCTTCTTTGATTTTGTTCATCAGAGTTCTGTAGTTTTCTTCATAGAGATCTTGTACATATTTTGTTAGATTTATAACTGAGTATTTCTTTTATTTATTGCTAATGTAAATGGTGTTGCATTTGTAATTCCAAATTTCAATTGTTCATGGCTGGCTTTCTGTCATCTTAAAGCTACCTTTAATATGTTACTATCATGTGCAGATTAACCAAATCAAATACAACTAAGTGTGTTGCTCTTTGTTTATGTTTCATTAGAAATCCTAACATAAACAAAAATCATCAGGAAGATAGCAACTGTTTGGTGGCTCTGGCAGGAAGTTCTAGATACTAGGATTGAACACGAATCCAGAAATTATGGTGAAATTTCTAACTCATTACTCATTTCAATGGTTCAAAGCTTTTAAGGTGACAGATGCTTCACACTCAAACACTGAGAGGTTAAACGTTAACTTGAAAAATAGCTGTGAATGCATCTCTAATCCATTCTTTGGTTGCATTTGCCTCTGAAAGCATTTTGGAAAGTATTTGATCTTAGTACAGTTTATAATTATGTCCAATAATGGGCTCCTGATTTCTTTCTGCAGCAACTGAAAAATATTCAAGTATTGTGAAAATTACTGAATCTTTATCCACATTTTGCCTAATTTAGGAAATTCTTCTGTCTTATCGTCAACATTAAAATGGAAATATTTTGACTCTGATAGGTTCTGCAAATGTAAGACAATGAATATCTTTGAGATCCCAAACTGACAAAGTCACATGAAATTTGAAATATGGTCTTAATTAACATTATCAGGGAAATGAAGAAGTATATTTACTTTTTTAAAAAATATAACTCTCTTCCTCTCATTAAAAGTGCACTTCACTGGGAGAATTTCCAATTTCTTCACAAATCATGTTAAAAAATAAGCATATCCAATGTCCAAAGATAATTTTGCAATTTTTATTACTTCCTCCAACGGAATTTAGATCAAGAGGCATAAAACAGTATCAGGTGTCTCTGTGATTAGTTTGTGGACTGGAACTCAAGTTTAGCTGGATTTATTCCCGCACTAATAATGCCCTTTGCATTTTCGTACTTAGCAGGTGTCCAGTTTCTCAAAAAAGAGCCAACAAACCTCCCTTATTTGTGAGGCAATGAGCCATTGTGCTTACAAATGCAAGCTGCAGGCCCGGATGGCAGCATTCAAATCCAGCTCTGCCACTTAGGAGCTTTGTCATCTTGGGCTAACCCAACCTTTGTACCTCGGTTTCCCCTTCTGTCAATGGGGGAATGTTAATCTCTGCCTCATGGGAGTATGCTTTTCTAAGTTGAAATATTTACGTGGTATTGTCACGTCTGCATTTTCACATCAATGAATCAGCTCTGAGACCATGATTTCTTGTTTATTATATTAAGTATATACTACTTGAAAATAAGAACAGTGCAATTTTAGTGAATTTAAACATTACGGCACAACTGACATGAGGATATATTTGTGGAGCCAAACTGCACCCCGTTAACTAAATGCTAGTCTGTGAAAACCAACCTGAGCCATCCTATGGCTCCTTTGCAATTCTCGAGAAACTGTTGCCAAATGGGATTTCTGTAAAGTTCATTATTTAGATTATATTCCAGATTAGTGACTATATTTGACAAATTTCTCTATCATACCTCCTACAGAATCCCTCCGTGGAATTCAATTGTGGTCAGCTCCTCGTACCTTGGGGGCCCCACATTAATTGGTCAGCTAAACTTCAGGTTTGTTCACAAAGAATAAAACCACTTGTTGGATGATGTTTTGTGAACAAGACATAGGTGTTAATTTTCTTCACTAACATGAAGATTAGAATCATTTTGCAATGCTCCCTTGAACAGGTTTTCCTTGAATTTGGCCTTCCTCTCCATTTTCAGTGAAAGCCCTTTATTCGGCGGTCGTTGTGTTTCAAGCCATTGGGATGGCCTTCCAGCTTCCAACCCGGCCTCCACCACCCAACTCCTGTCCCACAGGTCCTGGGGTTCTAAACCATAGGTCAGATCCTCTCAGAGATAATATGGTGTGATGTGGGAAACCACGACATTTGGAGTCAGACAGACCTGGGTTTGAATCCCAGCTATTCCATTTACCAGCTCTGTGATGTCAATCAAGATAAAAATGTCTAAATCTTGGTGAGTGGCTTCTGTCAGACCACATAGGATAAGCATTTCACAATGTATGGTGGACATTAGATATCCCTCCTTTGTGCTGGCCTACAGCAAGTTCTCATCAGTTTTGCTGTAATCAAGGTATATACACCTGACTCTTCTTAAGGGCAAGGGAAGTGTGCCTGTACTCTAGTTGGCACCTTCCCAGAGGCACAGGAGTGTGGAATTGAGGGCTACCCCCAAGGTATCCCAGTGATGCTCTGGTCACTAGAAGGTACTGCTACTGCCCCTGCTGATTGTCGCCATCTGGTGCACCACTTTCCTGGGGCCTTACACGTTCAGTTCCAGGTCTATGGATTCCTCGTCGCCACAGTAAAAGCTCTACATATTTACCTTTGAGTGCTGAAACCATCCAGCTGACTTTACAATTCCATTTCTTTATCCACATGACTTTACTATTCCAGAAGATTTTGCCCAGGAAGATAAAAAGTTGCAAATAACTTTATTGTTTATTTCAGGAACTTCCCCCAAATCCCTTTAAGTGAACATGAGACCACGCATCTTTCAAGAGATGGTATCAAACAGCCATTTACTCTCCAAAATCCTAACCTCTCAACCCTTCCCAGGTCTACCAGCTGTAAACTATGACGCCCCGAACCTTACCTAAACCTAGTTATTACGCACTGCCATGGAGAGACCCCTCTTAAATTAGAGTTCCCTACACTGTAAATGTCCCACCCCACTCCAAGAGGCTGCTATGAGTGTCAGGTTTGGGTAGGGGTAGAGGTGTCAGCGGTAAATGCAGTTTTCCTTTATCGATGGGTTATTTTGGTGCTATTTTCAGGAGGCCCATATGTAATCTATTGTCTCTCATTTTGTCCAGGTATTTCCAATTACTCAGGCACTACATGTTTTTAAATTAAAAAAAAAATGACAAGAAAGAAATACAAACCTTCTTAACATATGATCATTCCGTTCTACATATATAATCAGTAATTCACAATATCATCACATAGCTGCATATTCATCATCATGACAATTTCTTAGAACATTTGCATCAGAAAAAGAAATAAAAAGACAACAGAAAAGGAAATAAAACAAAAACAGAAAAAAAATTATACATACCATACCCTTTACCCCTCCCTTTCATTGATCACTAGCATTTCAAACTAAATTTATTTTAACATTTCTTCTCCCATTATTTATTTTTATTCCATATGTTCTACTCGTCAGTTGACAAGGTAGATAAAAGGAGCATCAGACACAAGGTTTTCACAATCACACAGTCACATTGTGAAAGCTATATCATTATACAATCATCATCAAGAAACATGGCTACTGGAACACAGCTCTACATTTTGAGGCAGTTCCCTCCAGTCTCTCCATTACATCTTGAATAACAAGGTGACATCTATTTAATGCGTAAGAATAATGGCACTATATTTTGAACTTTTATTTTGATGGTTTAAGATTTCTAAATGTGATCAGTGTCATGTTAGCATTTTTAAACTTTTTCGTAGCAGGTTTATGGCTTACAAAAACAAACTTTACTTCTTTGAAAGTAAATAAAAATTGTTTAAAAATTGTTTCCCAACACCAAGCCTGTGACTCATTATAGAAAGAAGTGGCAGTAGAGCAAGGAACAAAATAAATTGCACCCCAGCATCTCAATATTAAAAAAAAGAAGCTTTACTTATACATAGCTTTTATATATATATATCCTAACATATATATATATATGTATAGGGTAAAGTAAATTATCCTCAGGTTTTCATATTCTGTATCTCCAGACTTTATTTCAATTAAGAACTAAGCTACCAATTCTATAAACATAGTAACCTATATGGGAGCTACAGTAATGAATTCCACGTGCTGGGAAAAGTCTCTGGATCTTCCTAAGGGTTCAGTTTATCCCGGGAAGCCAAGCTATGCATTTAGGACACAAAGACTGGCCTGATCCAACACCTGCTCTCAGTGTGCAAGTGTCCCTTTGGGAAGTCACAACTTAAACCAGAGACCACCTCCCAATTGGTAAGAATATCCCACCTTTGCCTCCTGCTCCAAGAGGCTACAGGACGCTCAGGGCCATGCGTTCTCTAGGATGGTGAATAGTAAAGCTGGTTTCCCTTTATCAACCTCCTTTTATCAACGAAAGCACTATGGGGTAAAGGAAGAGCCTCTGCTTTAGATGATTTTGTTCTCTCTAAGCTACCCTTATGTTATTTTGGATCTCTCTAAGCTACTAGTCAAGTGTTGTATACAGATGTACCCTCAAAAAGTGTATTCAGCTAGTTGAATGATCCTTTCAAAGGAATTTGGCTATGGGGATGGATAACTGCAAACACAAAAGCTGAAATGAGTCTATTTTCAGGATGTGTTGGCTCACTGGATTCGTTTATGGATTTAAAAGTAATGTGACTAGCCTTTTTGCTTCTTTGTCTGAACCCATAAAAATGTTAGTTCTCAGATGATTTCGTATTTGGGGGATTTCTCCCACAGAAAAAAAAAGAAATGGTCACATGAATGTAATTAACAGCACTGGAATATATTCCTAATTGTGGCTAACAGGGGAAATATTAGGTTGTATATATGGTACTAGAATAAAAAATTTTTACAAAAATCCATGGAATTGCACAACACAGTGAATCCTAACATTAACCATGGACTGTAGCTGATAGTACAATTATAAAAAATGTGCTTTCATCAGTTGTAACAAATATTCCACACCAAAGCAAGTTGTTTCTAGTGGGGTGGTACATGGAACTCTTGTATTGCCTGATTTCTCTGAAAACCCACAATTTCTCTAATAAAAATAAGTTTTAAAAAATTTCCTAATGTCCAGCTTATTACTGGAATATGATTGCAACATGTCAATTTTCTTGATACTTTTTTCATTTAGGGAAATAACCTTTTTGGTGACTGTTTATATGAATTTTGATTTTAAGAGTAAGTAATGTTGGTCTTTTTTTTTTTTAAGGCATTGTGATTTCTGAGCTGTGGAAAAGGTAAAAAGTAGAAATTTCCTTTTTGAACATTTTTCTGTCTTCGCAGAAGCGAAGGTCAGACAGCTCTGCCCAACAGAAGGCAGTGTCACACTTGTAATTTTACATTTTCTAGTGGTTACAACAAAAGGTCAAGTTAATTTCAATAATAAATCCGACCCAATATAAACAACATATTTTTTTTTAGCATGGCACTCACCACATTTAGTGTCCAAGGCTACTGTGGTGATTACCAATGGGTTACCATTTTGGACAGTGTGGGAAGGCAGAGGCGGCGGGTGTGGAGAGAAGCCCCAGTTCATAGCTGAAAAGAGAGCAAAGTGGAAAGCCATGTTCAGCTGCGCATTAAGACACTTACCCACTCTGTGAAACCTCTTTAAAATATGTAATGGCTATGATATTCAAAACTCACAGAATTGTGGGAATGAAGTAAGTTAATATGTGTAAAAAGCACTTGGACACTTCCTATTGAAAAGTGTGTGTGTTTTCTTAACAGAATAACTGTTTTTAAAACTTCAGGGTACTCTGAAGTGTCTGTGGGGATAGAGGGCAGACTTGGGACTTTTCCAGATCCATAAATTATCTTATGCTATTGCTTTTGAGGAATTTTGATTTACTTTTTAAAAATATAGATTAGTGCATTTCCGAATATAATTTATGTAGACAGCTTAACTGAACACCATAAGTACATGAAACCTTGAGTAGGACAGGAGATTTTGTGGGTTTGTCCAGACTGATGCCCCAATAAATCCCAGAGTGATTTGAACAGTGAATAAAAAAGCATTTGCAAAGTCCCCTTTGGGGAATGGTGAGAAAGGGGGAAAATTCAACTTCCCCAAGTTGAATTCTTGATCTTCTCAGAAGCAGTGGGGACAACCAAAGCTATAGGCTGAGTCCCCAGTCTTGGGGTTTGTTCGTATGAAACTTAACACCACAAAGGATAGGTCAAACCTACTTAAAATTAGGCCTAAGAGTCACCCACAAGAGAATCTCTTTTGTTGCTCAGATGTGGTCTCTCTCTCCAGCCAACACAACAAGCAAACTCACCACCCTCCCTGTCTACGTGGGACATGACTCCCAGGGCTGTGGACCTTCCTGGCAACATGGGACAGAAATCCTGGAATGAGCTGAGACTCAGCATCAAGGGATTGAGAAAAACCCTAGAATGAACTGAGACTCAGCATCAGGGGATTGAGAAAACCTTCTTGACCAAAAGGGGGAAGAGTGAAATGAGACAAAATAAAGTGTCAATGGCTGAGAGATTCCAAACAGAATCGAGAACTTATCTTGGAGGTTATTCTTACGCATTAAATAGATATCATCTTGTTAGTCAAGATGTAGTGGAGAGGCTGGAGGGAACTGCCAGAAAATGTGAAACTGTGTTCCAGTAGCCATGTTTCTTGAAGATGATTGTACAATGATATAGCTTTCATAATGTGACTGTGTGATTGTGAAAACCTTGTGTCTGATGCTCCTTTTATCTACCTTATCAACTGATGAGTAAAACGTATGGACTAAAGATAAATAATAGGGGGAACAAATGCTAAAATAAATTTAGATTGAAATGCAGGTGATTGGTGGGGGGGAGAGGTGAGGGGCATGGTATGTATGAATTTTTTCTGTTGTCTTTTTATTTCTTTTTCTGAATAGAATGTTCCAAGAAATGATCATGATGATGAATATGCAACAGTGTGATGATATTGTGAATTACTGATTATATACGTAGAACGGAATGATCAAAAGTTAGAATGGTGCATTTGTTTGGTGGTTTTGGTATTTAAAAAAAATTAAAAATTAATTAAAAATAATAAAAATATAGGTTACCAGGGTCTAATCATTTCTTTTTGCCATCCTTTTTTCTTCCCCATTTTCTCCTCTCTTTCTTCTTTCCCTTCTTCCTCCTCTGAGTAGGTTGATTATTTACATTTTTTACTACTGATCTAGATGATTCTCCAGAGATGGAAATGGAAAATGGGAGAAGTAAAAAAAGAATTAGTTTCTTTATGTTAACAGAAGTATTAAAGAAGGTTTTTGCAAATGTTCAGAGTTAAGCTTTTATATATTTGATGATTTAAAATTGTATAATTTATTCTCCTGTTTAGCGAAAAAAAAAATTGAGGCTATATATTGAAGATGCATTCATGGGTGTTTATAGAGATTACTTTGGGTCTGTGTGTTGAATTCTGCCTCCAACAAAATTCCAACAAAATTACCTATTGATAAAACAAAACCAAGTTTACATTGACAATCTTAATAGCATCTGAGTTGTGGGTTTATGGTGGGCAAAGGTAGAGTATCTATATGTTTTAAGGGTTCTTGTTTAAGGAGGGTCTTGGAATGTGAGGGTTTGATTAGGATTGGGCAAGTTCAGGACACAATAGTTGAGGTGAATGCACACAGTAGAGCTAGAGTTTCAAAGTGAGTCATGAAGAGTAGACAGCCACTTAATGTTCTCATTTGTCCCAAGAAGGAGTATTTACTTCTCAGATTATGTTGAGTAGGTTAAGAAGTTCATGAGATGAATAATGAAGGTATTTTCAATTTCTTCCTCCTGGGTAAGAATTTCCTGGTATAGAGAACTTGTTAATGTAGACAATCCAATAGTCAAGTCCCGCCAATGAAAATAACCGTATCTTAATTGAATGTATACAATAAGCTGTATGGGTGCAGATGTTTTTAGTTCTCAGGTCTTTGGTGGAACACAAAACTTGAAACTTCTTTCTCACATCTTAGAAATTCAAGTATGCTAATCATGGGGATAAATATTTACAAAGATTTTCGATAGTGAAAAGTTTGATTCTTTAAGCATCATTAGTGATAGAGCCCCAAAATGCCACTCTTTCTTCAAAATATTTGGTCAATAAATCCAACAATGGATTTTGTTTAAAACTGAACAAAGCAATCAGCTGCAGAAGAAAATTCCCCCTCTGTGAGCCAGAAAGAAATTGCTGATGTTTCTATATGGTAATACATATCTGAGTTGCAAATTTTACTAAACCAACATCTGTTTCTTAAGCATGGAGAACTTTACATTCTATTTTATGTTTTAGAATATTTAGTAGCTGGTAAAGGTCAGTGCAACGTGTCCTTTTATTAGTAGGGTCCAATCCAAAACTGTCAAGCATACACAAAGCAGCTAATGACAGAAAACAATAATTATGTTGTATTACACTAAAAAGAAAAAAAATGAGTTTTTTACATTTTTCTTATTCTTTGGCTGTTATTACAACCCATATTAAGATTTTCAATTGCAATTCATCAAAGAAGTGATTAAAGTGTCACATTTTTATGATATGCCTTTACAAGAAAAATACATCCTAGTGGTGTAGTCTAAATGTGAAAATGATGCATCTGTGGAAAATTTTTTTCCAGAGTGATGATTAAACAAACTGACGGTCATTTGCTCAATGATTTTGTGACTCAAGAGATGTTAAGATGATGGCCAGCAAGAGTCAGGGGTCAGTGGTAGGTGGTTATGGGGTCCTAAAGCAAGGACAGAGCTGGGCTCTGCGTCAGACCTGCACTGAATCCTCACCCTGGTATTATTCTCTCTGGGACAGCAAGCAGATTCTTCATGCTGATCCTAATACTTCCCTTAGAGTGCAGCTATGACATTCAAGACAGAGGATATAGGACTCAGAGGCAAAATGAGACACTAACTGTGCTGCATTTTCACACATTCATTTCTAAAAATGCAGGTTGAGTGAGTCCTGCAGGTTGGGAGAGTTTTCTAAAAATACTGGAAAGTGGCTGTGGTTTACTTTTCAATTAAACATGTCCAAGGTCAAATCCTGGCTGCATCTTTTCCTGATTTTGCAATCTTGGTTAAATGTGAGTTTCATGTGTCAACTTGGCTAGGTTATGGGTCACATTGTCTGGTTAAGTACTGGCTTGCTTGTTACTGTGAGGGTATATTCTAGATGAGATCTGCATCTACAATCAATCAATTGCATCCACCCTTAGTTGATTGCATCTACAACCAACAAAGGACATGGCCCCCAACAATGTGGAGTGTCTTCATTTAATCAGTTGGAAGTCTTAAAAGTAAAAACTGAGGGCTTACAAATTCAGAAGAATTTCTACCTCAACATCAACTTTGGCTTTTTCTGGAATTTCCAGCTAGCCACCCAACTTCTCCTAGGGAATCTGGACTGAGGAATTGACTGAAGTTTGTACTTGCCATGATTGTGTGAGCCAATTCCTTGTAATAAACCTCATTTATATTTCCTGTTGGTTCTGTTTCTCTGGAGTACCCTAATAGTACAGCAAGTTATTAGGGTTTTCTAAGCACTGGTTTCCTCATCAGTTTAATTGGGCACATTGATATGTACTCCATAAATCTGTTTGATGATTTAGGGAGATGAATAAAGCATCATTTTTATTTAGTGAGATGAACAAAGCATCATTGATTGTGTCTGACAGTGTAGACAGTTATTAGCCAATTAAATCTGCTTACTTCATAATTATCTGCTGAATAATGAGAGGAAATAGCAGGGTGCTTTGTCCAGGACACAATAAAATGTACATAATGTGTGTAAAGCAGAGAGGTAGAAAACATTCGTTTTTACTAATAATCATAAGATATTTATGGACCATAACAAGTAATTTTTAAAACTTTCTATAATGGGGCATTCCAGAAGCTTGTGTCCCTGTTGCTGGAATAAATTATCTGCAGTGGAAATCCAAGCCTGTCATTCTCTGATATTGCATCTTTCTTTGGTATGATAAAATCTGTGTGGTGCTGTTTGAACTCTTTAGTACAGCATGACCCTGTCTCTCATTTACTTGGGCTTTTTACCTCTTATCTTCTTCTAGCTTCTCACTAATTTTTTTTATGTCTTAAATATGTTGAACTACTTGGGCCATGCCCTGTCCCGCCACTGCACCTCTGCACGTGCTGTTCCCTGTGCCTGCGATGCTGTTTGCTCACACTTGCCCAGCTCACCTGTACTTGTGCTTTTTCTAGGAAATCAGGGTTACTTAAGTCACCCTCCACAAGGCTCCCCCAGGAGCACCCGCCTTTTATTTCCTTGTCCCTCCACTAGCTGAACTTACACTGAGGTTAGGAAGGGGTTCTGGCATGAACGATTTCCAGTTAAAAACATCTGCTGGATGAGTGGCTGGGTCCGATGCGTGTTCTCTCTCTTACCTTTTTCCAATAAGACAGGCACACCCCTGGGGCACAGTGATGCAGACATGAAGTAAAATCCCAGTGAGGGCAAGAGGCACACACTCCGGAATGCATGAGCTGATCGCCTGGTCCTGCAAATTCCCACCCCGTGAGCCACTTTTTCCAACTGCAAAAATAAATCTGGTGACTTAAAGGAAGTCATGTCGTACATTAACTGCTGTGTGTCAACCCCTGCTCTATGAAGCGCTGTTCAAGCACAGCTCTAGCTTTTCTCCCAGGACCCAGATTCCTCTTCAGTTAATTTGATTCATTATATGGATTACCTAGATTTTACCATATTGGGGATATATGGCAACCCATCCCAGAGATGTGTAAATCTGGGCAGAAACGTGAAAATCTAAATTAGGCTACTTGACACTAGACAGGAAAAACACATAAGTAAAAAAAGGTGCTTTTAAGAATGAATTATTTTTCTTTAATTTGAGTTCAACTGACAATTTTGGGACCAGGAGGGTGTATCGTTTATCTCATACCTCACTAGATTGTGAATTTCTTGTGCTTGGAATGGCTTTTCTTGTATCAAAGGCATTCACTGGTGGGGATGACTTGCCAAACAGCCCCAAATCCTGTCTATTCGGGGAGGGAAAAATAAGCCAAACAAACTGATCAAAAGTCTACCCGGGAAACTGAGCAGTGCCCAGGAAGGCCAGGACGTCTCATGGAGGGTGATAATATTCTCTATAAAATATCCTGAGAGACAAGATGTAGCAGAGAGGCTGGAGGGAACTGCCTGATAATGCAGAGCTGTGTTCCAGTAGCCATGTTTCTTGATGATGACTGAACAATGATATAGCCTTCACAATGAGACTCTGCGAATGTGGAAACCTTGTGTCTGATGCTCCTTTCAGCTACTATATCAACAAAAGAGTAGAACATATGGAATAAAAATAAATAAT
>PVIY010052530.1:0-15126 GCA_004026745.1 Myrmecophaga tridactyla
ACATCCTAGAATATATTAAGCAAATAATCAAAAAGTATTGGTAAAGTCCTTTGAGGGATGGGAGAAAAATATGGAATTATTAAACTTTACCACTGGGAAAACCCCTGATATTGTGTCAAACATTAGGGACAAATCAATAAATAGGCCAAGTCCTTGGTCTTGAGGCTTACTTTTATGAAGTTTATTGTAGGTAGCAGAGGCACTTAGCCTACCTATAGGTTTGTCTAAGAGTTACCTCTGGAAGAACACTTTTGTTGCTCAGATGTGGCCTCACTCTCTCTAAGCCAACTCTGCAAGTGAAATCATTGCCCTCCCTCCTATGTGAGACATGACATCAAGGGTGAAAGTCTCCTTTGTGGCATGGGAGATGATTCCTGTTTATGAATCTGGCCCTGGCACCATGGTATCAACAATGCCATCCTGACCAAAAGAGGGAAAAGAAATGTAACAAATAAGGTATCAGTGGCTGAGAGAGTTCAAATAGAGTTGAGGGCTTACTCTAGAAGTCACTCTTATGCAGGCTTCGATTAGACATTGCTACTACCATAGCTTACCAAACCCCAACCAAAACCATTCTTGTCAATCCTAAAGAACACCTAGGGCATTATATAAGATTCTACAAAAGTTCCATGCACTAGGGTAACTTTCCAGAAACTTACAACCTCCAGGTGGGTCCCTGGTTCAGATAGGTCCTGAAATGCAGAGGGATCATCCTCTACAGAACATCAGCTAGTTCCATCCCCCATCCCATATTATAGACAGCCTCTTCCAACATGAAAAAGTTAGAATGAACATAGCTCAAATACTCCTCAGGAAGGGAGAAAGATCACAGATGATGGTAGAGAGAAGGTAGGGTTTAACAAATGAGTATGATTTCTGAATCATTATACTGACATTTCTTTCAGTCTCTGGTATCTTAGACAACTAGAAGTAGAATCCTAAAATTGTGGAATCGTAACCCATACCAAGCTCTGAAATCTGTTCTACAACTAATTGTTGTGATGTGCTTTGAAATTTATTGCTTTTTTGTATTATGTTGTTTTTCACAAAAGGGAAAAAAAATAAAGTCAATTGTGATGATTTAAAAAAAAAATCCCCTCTAGCCTCCTATATTTCTAGAGCTGCTAGAAGGAAAAATCTGAGGTGAAGGAATGGTGACCCTGACAAACTATGAGATCTGCTCTGTAATAATTTTCAAAGTATTCTAACTCTTGAAGAGTACTTTGAAAATTATTGCTTTTTTCTTTCTTTGCTTTGTATATATGTTATATTATATAATAAAAAAGTTTAAAAATTCAGGGACATTAACTACATTCACCCTGTTGTGCTACCATGACTACTATACATTTTTATCCAACTTTTTCATTGCTGCAAACAGAAAATCTGTACCCATAAGCAATAGTGTCACATTTTCCACTCTCTCTGCTCCTGGTAATCTGTAATATACTTTCCATCTCTATGGTTTGCATATTATGAATATTTTGTATATGTGGAATCATAAAATGTATGTCCTTCTGTATCTGACTCATCTCACTCAACATAATTATTTCAAGATTCCTCCATGTTGTAGCATGTATCAGAATCACATTTCTTTCTACAGCTAAATAATATTCCATTGTAAGTATATACTGTTTTATTTATCCTTTTATCTATTGATGGACATTTTGATGTTTGTACCTTTGTGTAATTGTGAATAAAACTCCTGTGAATATTGGTTTACAAACATCTGTTGAGTCCCTGTTTTCAATTAAGTGGGTCTTGTTCACTATCAGTGATGTGAGGAACTGCAGGGGAAATAGGAGTGTCATGTTGAAGCCTTGTTTTGTGGGTTTAGTAAGTGTCAAGATAGGTGATATCGATTTATATATTGGGTAACTATGAAACAAGTGTCTTTAAGAATTGTGTAACCTAGGGCGGCTGCCGTAGCTCAGCAGGCAGAGCTCCGACCTGCCGTGCTGGAGGTCTGGAGTTCGATCCCTGGTGCCTCCTGCCCATATGCAAATTGAAAAAAAAAAAAAAAAGAATTGTGCAACCTAAAGGACTTAAACATAGAAAAGGAATTGTCACTGTGGCCATTGGCTGGATCAGAAGGCCAGACCATTGGCAATGGCCCAATTATCTGTAAAAGTATACAGATGGGGATAAGCATTGGCCAAAGAATTAAGTGCTAAATTGACTACCGGAAATCAAAAAAATTGTCATGAATCATTGGATACTATCCCTTACCTGGGACCTCCTGTTCAAAGGATGAAAAGTCACAACTACCCTCTAGGTACAATCACATGTGATGGTGACAAGATCATCTGTTCAGTTTCCAAATGCTTTTGCTATTTATTTATTTGATTCCAATAGATTCCCTAGGTTGTAAAGAGATCTGGAAGAAAAGTGACCTCCTCAAACACTATGTCATTTTTCATGGAATTGTGTACAGGGTAGGGTACCACCTCTAACAGGTGTGGTAAGCCAAAAGTCTCAGGCTTGGCTCTATCCTATAACAACAAAACCTTATTGTTAAGCTTACAGGTATCCCCTCTATGCACCTAGGTAGAGAGGGTCACTGCCTTGTTACTATGAGAGTGTCTTTTTCTAGTATGTGACCAGCAATCAGCACTATAATGGCTTAGAACGTGGTACTGAGAAGAACAGTTTTATAGATCAGAGACCTATGAGCAATAGATTGCTGTTAAGATTTTAATGGCTAGCCAGAAGTCTTAGTTTGTCAGGTTGCAATGACAACTGCCACACAATAGATTGGCTTAAGCAAAGGGAATTTATTGGTTCATGGTTTCAGTGGATAGAAGGAAAAAATCAAGGCATCTGCAAGGCTCTCCTTTCTCTCAAATATGTGGTGCTTGGGAGTGGCCTTGCCACAGTCCTTGGGGTTCTGTGACTTGTATTTCTCTCTCCTATCACATGGCAATCTCTCCCTCCTTCTATCTGCTTTTCTAGTTCATGCTGATTTCCAGGTTCCTCCTGTGAGGCCTTAGAATCCAGTAATATAGATGAAAACCCACCATGATTCAGATGGGTCACAACTTACTTAAAAACAAAATCTCCAAATGTCCTATTTACAAGGCCTCCATACTCATAGGAATGCAGATTAAAATTGAGAACATCTTTTTTGGGATATATAATTCTATCTATCATACTAGTTAAGGGTGTATTGTGTGCCTCAGAGGTGAAAGCAAAGTGAAGCTAAGAAGCTAGTAAAACAGAACATTTTAGCCAAATATCTAATAGAAACATAATTGCAGGTTACTTATTGGTGAATTCAGTAATTTCAGTACTACTAGGTGCAGAGGACTTATAGGTAGGAGGATGACATTAAGGCTGTGGTACCCCACCATGAGGCAGCATTTATTGTTTACACGTTTAAGAACAGGTCACATTTTACTCTCAAATGGAGAAGTGGTGATAACCACCCCTTCTCTACATAGGTATTGGATAATGGGTTTGGATACTTGAGTACCCTGTTTTAATTTACATTAGGCTGAATTAACTATTTTAAATGGTGGAATGGCATATCTTGATCAAGCTGGTTTGTATGTGTTAGAGACTTAATTTAATTTTAATTAATTATTCACTGGGTCAGAACATCCATGTGCACTATGGAATTTTTTGGGCAAAGGGTGCTATGGCCTTGGATAATTTAGTCAAGGCAATTGTTCCTATATTAAGGTGCATATGAATTTATCCTCTATTTTATGTTCATTAACTCCCCTAAGATTGTAGGTGAGTACCTTGTTTAAATTTAATGAGCTCCCATGGTAATTACAAAACTAGCATTGATTAAGTTCATTTGGTACATTTCAGCAAATAATCAAATTCCTGCAGAACATATTTTATAGATGCACAATAGTTAATCAGCACTGCTTTACCTTTCTATTATGTAAATTGCTTTAATAAATTTTGGATTTCCATAGTATCAAAATTGTGGACCTCTGTTACAGTTTTGTTTCCTCCTCTGTACCCACATTTGTTCTCTTTCTTTTTCTTTCTTTCTTTCTTTCTTTCTTTCTTTCTTTCTTTCTTTCTTTCTTTCTTTCTTTCTTTCTTTCTTTCTTTCTTTCTTTCTTTCTTTCTTTCTTTCTTTCTTTCTTTCTTTCTTTTTCTTTTTCTTTCTTTCTTTCTTTTCTTTTTCTTTCTCTCTCCCTCTCTCTCTTTTCCTTTCTTTCTCTCTCTCCCCCCTTCCTCCCTTTCTTTCTTCTTCTCTCTCTCTCTCCCATTTTTCTCCCCCTCTTTTCTTCCCCCCTTTCTCCCTGCCCTCCCTCCCTTTCTCTCTCTTTCTGTCTGTGGTTTTACCTTTCTATCTTTCTTGCCTTCTGCCTTTCTGTCTTTTTATTTCTTTACTTCTTTTGTAGTTACTGGATATACTCTGAAGGAGGATTTTTCTCTACACTTCTCACATATATAACTTTATTACTAGGTTTCACCTTAAATCAGCATCCTCAGGATTAGGGGCTGCTATACATGACAACGGTTGAGTTAACTACATGGCTGTGCCACAGTGAAGCTATAGGTATTTTTCCCTACAACTCTGAGATTAAGTTTGTTTTTACAATAAAGGTTTATGCAGATATCAGACAGGTTGATTTAGATTGTGTGTTACAGAAAGTTTAGGCTCTAGACATAATAAACTTCTCTGCATCATAAAGTAAGTGAAGGACTAGAGTATATATACTATCATCTTTTACTTTGCAATCTAATTTACCTTAGATCCAGCTGGATTTGCTTCATTTTAAATTCTAATTGAGGACTGATCTCTTTTTTGGGTTATTTTACCTGTTATTATACATAGCTATGGTAACTTCCAGGGCTGCAGCCCTCCATTTCTGGGTCCTAGGCATCACAGAGCCACCCAAAGTTCCAGGGATATACATGTAGATCAGTGTCTCCGAATCTAGAAATACATCTACAACTTCAGACCAAATGTGGTTGTTATAAGGGCCCATAGTCTAGGCTTTCATTTTCTTATAAGTACTTTTTGAGAGAGAACTTAGCATATTTAAAAATTTTTGTTCCTGGCTTAACTTGCACAACACATTGTCCCCAAGGTTTATTCAGTTTATTGTGTATCCCTTGATGTCCCTCCTTTTTGTAGCCATACTATATTCTATCATATAAATGTATTACCATTTGCCATTGTGCTTTCCCATCAGTGCATCCATCAGCACCATCGTGGATAACGTCCAAAGTAAAAATAGTCTTACAGTATCTTTGTTTGGTTGTATAATCAGTGGCACTCTCAATTTTAGACAATTTTCATAGGTCCATAATGACAAAGAACTGACAAACATGTCACCTACTATCAAATCAAATTATCCCTTATTACTTGTCCCCCCAGCCCCACCCCAGCTAATTACCCCTGGAGTCTTGTGGTACTGTTGATGCCCTCCTGTTAACTGTTGGTCATAGCATGCAATTTTAGTTTTACCCCATACTCTTCTACTATTGACTCTTTTCCCACTATTGAACCACTGAAATAGTTCATGTAAAATATAATTGCAAATTTAATAAGTTGGATACATGGCAGTATATATCCCTTTCAATCATAGTCACCTTCAAAATGGCAATGCTACTTATAAACATGCTAATTAGTTACCATCACTTCTGTCTGTCCCCTTGCATTTATATTCAACCTCTTTGGGTAGTCTTTCCTCCATCTCTAGATTTTGTGTACCTCTGAGTCTGCTATATTCTAAAGTGTAACCTTTGAGATTGCCTTTATCAGAGTCATAATAGTGAAATCATATAGCATCTGTCCCTTTGGGTCTGACTTATTTCACTCAGCCTTATGTCCTCAATGTTCACCCACATTGTCATATGTTTTGGGACATCATTTCATCTTACTGCTGCATAATATTGCATCATATATATATATATACTGCATTTTGTTTATCCACTCGTCTGTGGATGGGCACTGGAATTGTTTCCATCTTTGAACAATTGTGAACACTGCCACTAAGAATATCAGTGTGAAAATGTCTGTTTGTGTCACTGCCCTCAGCTCTTCTGGTTATATACCAAGTATTGGTATTGCTTGGTCATAGGGCAAGTCAATATTCAGTTTTCTGACAAATCACAAAACTGTCTCCCACAGCAGCTGGACTATTCCCACCAACAGTGAATAAATGTTCCAATTTCTCCACATCCTCTCCTACATTTTTAGCTTTCTTTTTGTTTATTAGCAGCCATTCTTATAGGTGTGAGGTGATCTCATTGCCATCTTAATTTGCATTTCCCTTATAGCTAATGAAAATGAACATCTCTTCATGTGCTTTAAAGCCATCTGTATTTGCTCTTCAGTAAAGTGTCTATTCATATCCTCTGCCCATTTCATAATTGGATTATTTGTTATTTTGTTGCTGAGCTATATAATTTCTTATCTGATGTGTGGTTTTCTAGTTAGCTAGCTGCTGGAATGCAATATACCAGAAGCAGAATGACTTTTAAAAAATGGAATTTAATCAGATGCTAGTTTACAGTTCTAAGGCCGAGAAAATGTCCCAATTAAAACAAGTCTTTAGAAATGTCCAATCTAAGGTATCCAGGGAAAGATACCTTGGTGCAAGAAGGCCGATGAAGTTCATGGTTTCTCTCTCAAGCAGAAAGGTACACAGTGAACACAGTCAGAATTTCTCATCTGGCAAGGCACATAGTGAACATGGCATCATCTGCTAGCTTCTTCTCCTGGCTTCCTGTTTCCTGAAGCTCCCTGGGAGGCATTTTCCTTCTTCATCTCCAAAGTACTGACTGATGGACTCTCTGCTTTGTGGTGCTGCAATATTCTCTGCTCTCTCTGAATCTCCCATTCTCCAAAATGTTTCCTCTTTTATAGGACTACAATAAATGAATCAAGACCCACCCAAATGGGTGGAGACATGCCATCACCTAATCCAGTTTAACGGCCACTCTTGACTAAGTCACATCATCCAGGGAGATGATCTGATTACGGTTTCAAACATACAGTATTGAATAGGGACTGCTTCACCTTTATGAAATGGAATTTTGATCAAAGCATGGCTTTTCTAGGGGGAATATTTCCTTTCAAACCAGCACATTCTACCCTCTGGCCCCTAAAAAAGACATGATTAGCCCATATACAAACTACGTTAATTTCATAACAATATCAGAAACCCTAAACCTTTCAGTAGCAATACAAATGAAGTACAGATTTAGAGACAGTATAAAATCTCATCAAGTCAGTTACAGGCATGGTCTGTCCTAAGACAAAATTTTCTGCATTCACTCTGGACCTTTGAAAACTCATATCAACTTATTTGCTGCCAAGATACAAAAGAGGAACATTCATAGGATACTTATACACATTTCCATTGGGAAGAAGGAACACAGAGGTCACCGGACCCATACACTTTCAAAAACTGTATTTGTCCATTTGTGTCTATCTTGTTTCACTCAACATGATGTCTCAAGTTTCATCCATGTTGTCCCATGTATCAGAACTTCATTAATTTTTAGAAGCAAAATATTATTCCATATATGTATATACCACATTTTGTTTTATCTATGCATCTGTGTATGGACACTTTGGGCTGCTTCTATCTTTTGGAAATCATGGACAGTGTCACTATTAATATCAGTGTACAAATATCTGTTCAAGCCCCTTCTTTCAATACATTGAGGTTTATACCTCAAATGGAATTGCTGGGTCATAGGTTACTTCTAAGATTAAGTTTCTGAGGAACTGCCAAACTATTTTCTATGGTAACTGCCACATTATACAGTCCTGCCAATAGTGAGCAAGTTTTCTTAATTCTCCACAACCTCTGCAGTCCTGAATATTTTTCATTTTGTTAATAGTAGCCATTCTAAGTGGGTATTAAATGCCATCACCTTGTGGTTTTGATTTGCATTTCCATGATAGCTAAAGCACATCAATTCATGTGCTTTTTGACCATTTGTATATCTTCTTTGGAGAAAAGTCTATTCATATACATTGCCCATTTTTGTATTTGTGTTGTATGTCTTTTAATTGTTGAATTGAAGAATTTCTTTATAAATTCTGCATATTAAACTCTTATTGGATATGTGGTTTCCAAATATTTTTTCTCATTCTGCAGGTTGTCAGTTTACTTTTATGAAGAATTACTTTGTACCCAATAGATTTCCACTTTGATAAAATCCCATAGACAGAAACACCTTGGAAATACTGTAGGTTTGGTTCCAGTCCACAGCAAAAAGTTACTATCACATTAAAGAGAGTAACAGGAAATTTTTGGTTTCCCACTGCATATAAGTTTATGTTTGCACTATATTGTGGTCTATTAAGTGTGCAATACTATTTTATCTAAAAAACAATGTGCAATACTTAAAGGATAATTTATCCTAAAAAATGCTAACCATCACTGACTCTTCAATAACTCACAATCTTTTGGATGGTAGAGAGCCTTCCCTCAATGTTGAAGGCTGCTAACTGATCAGGGTGGTAGTTGCTGAAGGTTAGGGTGACTTTAGCAGTTTCTTAAAATAAGACAACAATGAAGTTTGCCACATTGTGCTGGTTTGAAAGGATGTATGTACATTACAAAAGCCATGTTTTAATCCTAATTCCATTTTGTAAAGGCAGCTGTTTCTTCTAATCCCTATTCAGTACTGTATATTTGAAACTGCAATTAGATCATCTCACTGGAGATGTGATTTAATCAAGAGTGGTTGTTAAAGTGGATTAGGTGGAGGGGTCTCCACCTATTTGGGTGGGTCTTGATTAGTTTCTGATGTCCTATGAAAGAAAACATTTTGGAGAGAAATTCAGAGAGAGCAGAGCAGAACAACATAGCCACAAGAAACAGAGTCTGCCAGCCAGTGACCTTTGGAGATAAAGAAGGAAAATACCTCCTGGGGAGCTTCATGAAACAGGAAGCCAGGAGAAGAAGCGAGCAGATGATACCATGTTCACCATGTGCCTTTCCAGATGAGAGAGAAACTGTGACAGTTCACCATGTGCCCTTCCATCTGAGAGAGAAACCCTGAACTTCATCGGCCTTCTTGAACCAAGGTATGTTTCCCTGGATGCCTTAGATTGGACATTTCTATAGACTTGTTTTAATTGGGACATTTTCTTGGCCTTAGAACTGTAAACTAGCAACTTATTAAATTCCCCTTTTTAAAAACCATTCTCTTTCTGGTATATTGCATTCTGGCAGCTAGCAAACTAGAAGACACATCAATAAATTCTTCCTTTCATGAAAGATTTGTCTGTACCTTGAGATACTGTTTGATAGCATTTTACCCACAGTAGAATTTCTTTCAAAGTTGGAGTCAATGTTCTCAAACCTGTTAGTGCTTTATCAGCTAACTTTATGTGCTGTTCTAAATCCTTTGCTGTCATTTCAACAATATGCAATGCATCTTCAACAAGAGTAGATTCCATATCAAGAAACCATTTTCTTTGCTCTTCCATAAGAAGGAGAACTTCATCTATTGAAGTTTTATGATGTGATTGCAGCAATTCAGTCACATCATCAAGCTACACTTCTAATTCTAATTCTCTTCCTGTTTCCACCACATCTGCAGTTACTTACTCCACTGAAGTCTTGCTCCTCTCAAAGTCATCCATGGTAATTGGAATCAATTTTCTTTAAACTCTTCTAATGCTGATATTTAAACCTCCTCCCATGAATCTCCAGTATACTTAGTGGCATGTAGAATGGTGAATCTTTTCTAGAAGGTTTTCAATTTAGTTCACCAAGATCCATGAGAAAAATCACCATTTATGGGAGCTATCACCTAACAAAATGTGTTTCTTAGATAATGATACTGGAAAGTCAAAATTACTCCTTGATTGATAGTCCATAGTGTGAATGTTGTGTTCACAGGCATGAAAACAGTATTAATCTTGTACTTCTCTGTCATAGCTCTTGGATGATCTAAGACATTATTAATGAGCAGTAGTATTTTGAAAGGAATTTTTGTTTTCCTGAACAGTAGGTCTCAGCCATGGATTTGAAATATTCAGTAAACCATGCTGTAAACAGATGTACTGTCATCCAGGCTTTGCTCTTCCATTTATAGAGCACAGACAGAGTTGATTTTGCATACATCTTAAGGGTCGTAGGATTTTCAGAATGGGAAATGAGCATTGTGCCCAAGTTAAAGTCACCAGCTTCATTAACCCCTGATAGGAGAGCAAGCCTGTCCTCTGAAGATATGAAGCCAACCATTGACTTCTCTCTATGAAAGTCCTAGATGGTATCTTCTTCCAATAAATTGTTGTTTTGTCTATATTGAAAAACTGTTCTTTTGTGTAGCCTTCTTCATCAATTAGCTTAGATAGATATCCTGGTTAAATTCCTGTAGCCTCTACATCAGCACTTGCAGCTTCACCTTGCATTTCTTTTTTTGTTTTCGCATGGGCAGACACTAGGAACTGAGCCCAGGTCTCCAGCATGGCAGGTGAGAATGCTACCTGCTGAACCACTGTGGCCTGCACATTCACTTTGCACTTTTATGTTATGGAGATTGCTTCTTTCCCTACACCTTCATGAGTTCACCATGCTAACTGATTACATTTGATCCTGGAGTATAATTGTTTAAATGTCCCATCAAATTCTATTGTGAGTATTTTGTTGAGGATGTTTGCATCTGTATTCATGAGGTATATTGGTTTGTAAAATTCTTTTCTTGAATATTTCTCTGGCTTTGTTATGAGTGTGATGTTAGTATCATAGAATGAGTTTAGTAGTGTTCCCTCCCCTTCAATTTTTTGAAGGAATTTTAATAGGATTGGTGTTAATTTTTGCAATATTTGGTAAAATTCACCAATGAAGCCATCTGGTCCTGGGTTTTTGGTTGTTGCATTTTTCATTTCTGATTCAATCTCTCATTTTTTTAAATGCAATTTTAATTAAGATATATTCATATACTATATAATCCATCAAATGTATAATAGCAATGGTTCACTGTATCATCATATAGTTGTGCATTCATCACCACAATCAATTTTAAAACATTTTCATAATACCAAAAAATAAAAATAAATAAAAATGAAAAAGAACTCTAAAGACATACCACACCTCTTAACACCCTTATTACTTTTTGGTCTTTATTTTAATACTCATGTACACATATACTGGATAAGGGGAGTGTCAGTCTCAAGGTTTTTACAATCACAGAATCACCTGATCAAACTATATAGTTATACAATTATTATCAAAGTTCAAGACTACAGGAAGTTCAATATCAGGTATTTCCTTCTAGCTAGTCTAAAACACTAGAAACTGAAGGAAAAATCTATATAATGAGTCAGTAGCCATAGTGATTTGTTAGAACCTAATTTCAGAGTTTCCCTGCCTCCTTTTCATTTGATCATTCTCTCAATATTCAGGGATATATGGGCAATGACCATTTTAACATCTTCATACTCTAATGGTTATTGAACTTTTGGGGTAGAGGTATGAAACTGGGTGATGTTCTTGGAAAGACTGGAACCACTGGGTTTCAGGACTTATCTGGCATAGGAATAATCTAGATGCCTTTGCTTTTTGAAAAAAAAAATAGACTTACTATGAAAAACATTTATAAAATCTTAGATAGAGCCCAAGGTATACTCAAGGGTTTTCAAGAATACTATTGATGGGGGCTTGACATACTGTGGCAATTTGCAATAAATGGCTGAAGCTTGCATAAGCATAACCTCCAGAATGACTCTCTGTAGTACTTGAATTCTCTCATCCACTGAAAGTTTATTTTGTTTCATTTCTTTTCCCCATTTCGGTCAAGAAGGCATTCTCAATCCCAAAATGCCATGACCAGGATCACCCCTGGCAGTCATGTCCCATGTTGCCAGGGAGACTTACCAACCCTGGAAGTCATGTTAGGGCGATTAGTAATTTAATTGTAGAGTTGTCTTAGAGAGAGAAGACACAGCTGAGCAACAAAAGAGGCTTTCTGAGAGTGACTCTTAGGCACAGTCATAAGTAGGCTTAGCTTCACTATTTCAGAATTAAGTTTCATAAGGCTAAGCTTAAATATCAGTGGCCTGGCTAATTAAATCAGGAGTCACTAATGCCTAAGATAATATCAGGAATTTCTGTGGTGGGCAAGTTTAATAGTTCCACATTTTTCCCTGTCCTTCAGGGGCATTTTATTATACTCTGGAATGTATCTGGATATTTCATTAGCTTGTACAGAATAGCGAGATCTCATTCCCTAATCTAGGTTGGGTGTAATTATATTGTTTATATAACTGACCCAACAGGTTAAACCAGATAGTGTGCTACAGAAAATTTAAATTTTGAAACAAAATATCTCTTCCTTGGTCTCCCACAGAATTTAAAGTTCTAAAATACAGACAATATCAGCCTTCTCCATATACTCTAATTTCCCTTAGTCTTAACCAGGTTCATTTCTTTTGTATCCCTACTTGAAGTCTGATCTCTTTTTCAGCTTCTTTAACAGTTGCTGTATGGAGTAATTGTAACTCTTAGAGCTGCAGAATTCTAACTCTGAGTCTCAGGTCACACAGATACTGAAAGTTCTAGGAAAGTAGCAGTGTATACACAAAGAACATAGCATCTCAGAATTCAGAAATAATAATTAAAACAGGAATGGATGTAAGTGGTATAAGAACTTATAATCTAGGAACTTTTACAATGTACCTTATTGAATCTCCTGTATACCCTAATCATCAGTTGCCCAAATTCTGCCCAGTGTCCATACCCTGATAACCCATGCTCTTGAACTCAGTTCTCAGAATTTGGTCATTGTAGTTAGTTCACATTAGTGAAACTATACAGTATTTGTCCTATTGTTTCTAGCTTGCTTCAGTTAAATAATGTCCTCTAGGTTCATTCACCAAGTTGCATGCCTCATGATTTCATTCTTCCTGCAGTTGTTTAATATTATGCAATATGTAAACACAGTTTGTCCTGTTCATCAATCAATGCATTCTTAGGCCTCCTCAACCCATTGGAAACTGTGAATAATTATGCCATTAACACCAGTGCACAAATGTCTATTCACATCCCGGCTTTCAGTTCTTTCAAGTTTATAAGTAATACCATAGTTGCAGGATCATTTGGCAACCCTATACTTGGTCTACTGTAGAATCACCACACTGCCCTCCAGAGGGACTGCACCATTCTACTTTCCTAACAACAGTGAATAGCTATCTCTATCCACATCTTCTTCAGCACTTGTATCTTTCTGTTTATATTTAAACACTTTTATACAAATTCCATACAATACATCCTAAGTGTACAATCAATGGCTCCTGTTATAATCACATAGTTATGCATTCACCGTGACAATCTATATGAGAATGTTTCCCTTTCTTCTACAAGGAAAGAAGAGGAGAAAATTAAAGCAATAAAAAACAAAAAGGAGAAACAACAGCAACAAGGATCCTGTATGGCCACCTTATATCCTTCTCTTATAGACATTTAGCTTTTATATGTTGTCTTGTTACAGTTAATGAAAGAATATTACAATGTTACTTTTAACTATTGATCCTAGTTTGCATTGATTGTATTTTTTCCATATACCATCCCATTTTCAACAGTTTGCAATGGTGACACTCATTTATTCTCCCTCATGTAGAACCGGTCTTATATTTGTACAGGTAATCAACATCATTGTCCACTGTAGGATTCACCTAGTTATACAGTCCCAGTTTTTATCATCCATCTTTCCTTCTTATTTCATATATGACATTCGCCTTCTCTTAAAACAATATTCATACTCAGCTTTGTTCATCATACTTACAATATTGTGCTACCATCACACAATATTGTGTTATCCATTTCTGAATCTTTACTGTCAATCCTGTTGAACATTTCTGTACTCCTTCACCATCAAATGCTCAGTCTCTACCCTCTTTCTATCTCCTTATAACCTATGTTCTCTATGATTTTTGCTCATTATAGTTAGTTCATATTACTGGGACCATAAACTATTTGTCCTTTTGTTTCTTGCTTATTGCACTGAACATAATGAATTCAAGGTTTGTCTACATTTTTGCATGTGTGATGACTTTATTCCATATTACATTTGCATAATATTGTATCATATGATATGTATATACCTCAGTTTGTTTAGCCACTCATCATTGATGGAAATTTGGACTGTTTCCATCTCTTGTCAAGTGTGAATAATGTTACTATAAACACTGGTATGCAAATATCCCTTTATGTTCCTGCTTTCTATGGCTCTGAGTATATACCGGTGTATTAGTTTGTAAGTTGCCAGAATGCAATATACCAGAAATGGAATGACTTTTGTAAAGGAATTTAATAAGTTACAATTTTACAGTTTAAAGCTGATGAAAATGTCCAAACTAAGGCATCCAGGGAATGATATCTTAATCCAAGAAAGGTCAATGCATCTGGAACACCTCTGTCCAGTGGGAAGGTGTGCTTGTCCCTTGCTGGTCTTTTGCTCTTGGGCTCCAGTGCTCTCTTCCTCTATTCCTGTGGGGGTCCTCAATTTGCTTTTCTGGGGTTGGCTTTCATCATTGGCTTCCCTTGGATTTCTCCAGGTTTAGCTTGCTTAGCATTTCATGGTGATTTTTGATGAGATCTGAGCATCTCAGAACATCTGTGTCACTATTTTGTTAAGCAACTATTCTAAAAGTGTCTCTGTCATTTCTGAAGTTTCTCCAAAATACTTCTCCTTTTAAAGACTCTAATATATCAAGCCAGACCAACCTGGAATGGGTATAGACACATCTCTATCTAATCAAAGGGCCACACCCACATTTGGGTATGCCACATCTCCATGGAGATACTCTAATCAAAAGTTTCCAACCTACAGTATTGAATTAGTATTAAAAGAAATGGCTACCTCCACAAGATTGAATCTGGATTAAAACATGGCTTTTCTGGGGTACATAATACTTTCAAACTAGCACATTCCACTATCTGGGTCCCCCAAAAGACATGTTTTATCCATATACAAAATATATTCACTCCATCACAATATCACAAAGCCTTAAAACATTTCAGTATTATAAAAGCCTTAAAATATTTCAGTATTATACAAATATAATACAAAGTTAGAACAGTACAAAATTTCATCAAAGTCAGCTACAGGCATGGTCTGTTCTAAGGCAAAAATTCTCCTCTGAGTCTGGACCTGTGAAACTCAGAACAAGTTATCTGCTGTCAATAT
>PVIY010052531.1:0-15151 GCA_004026745.1 Myrmecophaga tridactyla
CATTCTGCCAGTCTATGTCTTTTGATTGGGGAGTTCAATCCATTAACATTTAGTGTTATTACTGTATGGGTAGTACTTTCTTCTAACATTTTGCCTTCTGTATTTTACATGTCATATCTAATTTTCCTTCTTTCTACACTCTTCTCCACACCTCTCTCTTCTGTCTTTTCGTATCTGTCTCTAGTGCTCCCTTTAGTATTTCTTGCAGAGCTGGTCTCTTGGTCACAATTCTCTCAGTGGTTTTTTGTCTGAAAATGTTTTAATTTCTCCCTCATTTTTGAAGGACAATTTTGCTGGGTATAGAATTCTTGGTTGGCAGTTTTTCTCTTTTAGTAATTTAAATGTATCATCCCACTGTCTTCTCGCCTCCATGGTTTCTGCTGAGAAATCTACACATAGTCTTATTGGGTTTCCCTTGTATGTGATGGATTGCTTTTCTCTTGCTGCTTTAGAGATCTTCTCTTTCTCTTTGACCTCTGACATTCTGATTAGTAAGTGTCTTGGAGTATGTCTATTTGGATTTATTCTCTTTGGGGTGCGCTGCACTTCTTGGATCTGTAATTTTAAGTCTTTCGTAAGAATTGGGAAATTTTCAGTGATAATTTCCTCCATTAGTTTTTCTCCTCCTTTTCCCTTCTCTTCTCCTTCTGGGACACCCACAACATGTATATTTGTGCACTTCATATTATCATTCAGTTCCCTGAGTCCCTGCTCATATTTTTCCATTTTTTCCCTATAGTTTCTATTTCTTGTTGGATTTCAGATGTTCCGTCTTCCAGTTCACTAACCCTATCCTCAGCCTCTCGAAATCTACCATTGTATGTTTCCATTGTTTTTTTCATCTCTTCTGCTGTGTCTTTCATTCATATAAGTTCTTTGATTTGTTTTTTCATACTTTCATTTCTTCTTTTTGTTCATTCCTTGTCTTCTTCATATCCTCCCTCAATTGATTTGGTTTTTGATGAGGTTTTCCATGTCTGTTCATATATTCTGAATTAATTGTTTCATCTCCTGTATCTCATTTGAATTGTTGGTTTGTTCCTTTGACTAGGCCATATCTTCAATTTTCCCAGTGTGATTTGTTATTTTTTGCTGGCAGCTAGACATTTAATTACCTTAATTAGTTTATTCTGGAGATTGCTTTCACGTCTCTTACCTAGGGTTTTCTCATTGGATGAGTTTGTTGTATATCTGTTCTTTGACATTCAGTTCAGGTTTTTCTGGACCTCTAGCTTAGGTTTTGTTTAAGAGAGGAAAATTTTTTGGTTCTTGTTTTCTTGTTTCTTGCCCTACTTGTATGGTGCCTTTTTCCCCCTACCCTTAGGAGTTTCTGCCTAGGTATTATAGACTCCAGCCAGGTTTTCCCAGACTAAACTGGCCTCCTATCAGGGGGAAGGAGTCACCTGCATCATTTTCTCCTGAGGGTGAGACCCAGCAGGTTAAAAGTCTTTCCTGTGAAGTCTCTGGGCTCTGTTTTTCTTATCCTGCCCAATATGTGGTGCTTGTCTGCCTGCAGGTCCCACCAGCATAAGATGATGCAGCACCTTTAACTTTGGTGGACTTTCCCTGCTGGGGGTGTGATGGAGACAGAGAGGTTGTAGGCTGGTTTTAATGGCTTCAAATTACCAAGCCCTGGGGGTCTGCATTCCTTGAGGGAGGGATTCCACCTGAGTTGGGCTTCACCCCTCCCCTGGGGAAGGCACAGGGAGAAGGAACTTGTTTCTGCCTATGCCTGGGGCAGTTGCAGCCTGAGAAGTCCTGCTGCTGAATCGAGAGGCAGTTAAGCCTTGTATAAACACAGCCACAAAAACCTCTGTTTCTTTACTTTTTTTCTTTTTCTGTTAGCCCAATGAGCAACCTCCACCTTGACCAGGTTCTCCTGAGCTGGGGGCCTATTTTTAGTAGTCAGAGTTTGTTAATTAATGCCACAGTTTGTGTTTGGTTGGACTCAGCCCCTGCTGGTGTTAAAGTCTCTTTCCTTTCCCCTCTAGGAAGCAGCCTGTGGGGGAGGGGCGCCAGCTGCCGTAGCTTGGGGAACTCACCGTTCTGGGGAGGCTCGCAGCTGGTCCAGACTGGGGTACGCTTTGTGTCTGGTCACTGACGTGGCTCCAGTAGCTGTTCTGTACTATCTGGTTATTTAGCAGTTTATCTGGAGAATGAACTAAAATGCGCACAGTGCTAAGCTGCCATCTTGGCTCTTCCCTTGCTCTTCCTTTTGTCGCTGACTCCTTTCTTGATGCAAAGCTTTAGATTGCCATAAATATATCTAGCGTGTTTTTTATTTTTTCTATGAAAGCCTAGACTACTTCTCTTTTTCCTCAAATGAAAACTACTTGAAATCTCTCTGGTCAAGCCTAGCAGTGTTACTTTTAGCCACAGATAAGTGAAAAAACAAAATAACCTTTTAATAGTACAGCAAAGTTGGTCCTAGCCTTCTGACTCCTTGGTTTCTCAACTAGATCATGATTGGCTTTGAAAGCTGCCCATTTATTTGGTATTTTAAAAATCTCAGGTCTATTTGGACTAAAGAAAGAGCCATTATTGAATGATCTCCAGAAGCAATGTGAAAGTAAAAAGAACAGACAGACTCAGTTTCAACAGTGTTGCCTTTTAGTGTTTCAGGGAAAGAACTGCACTTCTAAAGATCCATTTCTTTGTGGATAACATCTGCCTCACAGAATTATTGTTAAGATTAGTAGTTTGAATGATGTGTTTATGTAGGCACTAGGCTCTCATGCTGTTTTCCCTCTCCAATAATTTTTTTCCATTTCATAAACCCATTGTAGATAATGATCACAAAAATCATGACCAGAATTGTCATAATAACTATAATATGAAAAATCCAAATTTTATATTTTATGCATTTTCACCTGGTTATTAATAAATACAAAATAGTACAGTAGCTTTGGAGATTTTGTACTGGCAAGATTTGTCATGAAACTAATTAGTAAACATATTTTTAATAGATATTGTTGCATTCCAATCTTCTGCTGAAAGAGATATAAGCCAAGATGACAGCCTTACAGTTGATCAACCATTGATAGATTGGGACCAAATTCGAGAAGATGCAGTGAAATGGGAAAAAGAAAAGTGGGCAAGTTAGTATTGAACCTTAACATTTATATGCAGTGTTAGTGGTTTCTTTTTTTTATTTTAATTTTTATTGTGAAATATAACATATATACAGAAAAGCAATGAATTTCCAAGTACATTTTAACAAGTAGTTGTAGAACAGATTTTAAAGTTGGGATTGGGTTTCAGTTCCATGATTTTTCGTTTTTTCTTCTAGCTGCTCCAAGACACTGAAGACCAACAGAAATATCAATATAATGATTCAGCCATCATACTCGTTTGTTAAATCCTACCTTCTCTGTTATACTGCTCCTTCTCTTTAAATAACATATATACGTAACACAATACATTTCAAAGAACTTCACAACAATTAGTTGTAGAACAGATGTCAGAGTTTGGTATGGGCTATAATTCCACAATTTTAAGTTTTTGTTTCTAACTGCTCTAAGGTACTGGAGGCTAAAAGAAATATCAGCATAATGATTCAGCACTTATACTCATTTGTTAACCCTGACCTTCTCCTTATAACTCCACCATCACTTTGATCTTTCTCCCACTCTTTAGGGGTATTTGGGCTATGTCCATTCTAACTTTTTATATTGGAAGGGGCTGTCGATCATATGGGATAGGAGGATGGACTAGTTGATGTTCTGGAAAGACTGGCCCCTCTGCATTTCAGGACTTACCTGATTCAAGGACCCATCTAGAGGTTGTAGGTTTTGGAGAGTTACCCTAGTGAATGGGACTTTTGTAGAATCTTATATAATGCCCTAGGTATCCTTTAGGATTGACAGGAATGGTTTTGGTTGGGGTTTGGCAAGTTATGCCAGGTAGCAATATCTAACTGAAGCTTGCATAAGAGTGACCTCCAGTGTGGCATCTCGACTCTATTTGAACTGTCTCAGCCACTAATACTTTGTTATACTTCTTTCCCCCCTTTTGGTCAGGATGGCATTGTTGATTCCACGGTGCCAGGGCCAGACTCATCACTGCGAGTCATCTCCCATGTTGCCAGGGAGACTGTCACCTCTGGAAGTCATGTCCCACGTAGCGGGGATGGCAATGATTTCACTTGCAGAGTTGGGCTTAGAGAGAAGAGAGGCCACATCTGAGCAACAAAAAAGATCCTCCAGTGGTGACTCTTAAGCATACCTATAGAGCAAGCTAGCTTTAATATCAAGGGTTTGGCCTATTGATTTGGGTGTCCCTAATGTTTGTCAGAGTATTCGGAGTTTCCCTGGTGGTAAAGTTTAATAGTTCCATATTTTTTCTCTCATCCCTCAAGGAATTTTTCCAATACTTTTTTTTTTCAACTTTTTAAAGTAATTTTTAAATTTTTTTAAACAAACATAAACATTCTTACCATATGATCATTCCATTCTACATATATAATCAATAACTCACAATATCATCACATAGCTGTAAATTCATCATCATAGTCATTTCTTAGAACATTTGCATCAATTCAGAAAAAGAAATAAAACAGAAAAAAAAAATCACGCATACCATAACCTTTACCCCTCCCTTTCATTGATCACTAGCATTTCAATCTACTAAATTTATTTTAACATTTGTTCCTCTTATTATTTATTTTTAATCCGTATGTTTTACTCGTCTGTCAAAAAGGTTGATAAGAGGAGCATCAGATACAAGTTTTTCACAATCACATAGTCACAGTGCGAAAGCTGTATCATTATACAATCATCTTTAAGAAACATGGCTACTGGAATACAGCTCTACATTTTCAGGCAGTTCCCTCCAGCCTCTCCATTACGCCTTAACTAAAAAGGTGATATCTATTTAATGCATAAGAATAACCTCCAGGATAACCTCTCGACTCTGTTTGGAATCTCTCAGCCATTGACACTTTATTTGTCTCATTTTGCTCTTCCCCCTTTTGGTCGAGAAGGTTTTCTCAATCCCTTGATGCTGAGTCCCAGCTCATTCCAGGATTTCTGTCCCACATTGCCAGAAAGGTCCACACCCCTGGGAGTCATGTCCAGAGAGGGAGAGGGTGGTGAGTTTGCTTGTTGTGTTGGCTGAGAGAGAGAGAGGCCACATCTGAGCAACAAAAGTGGTTCTCTGGGGGTGACTCTTAGGCCTAATTTTAACTAGGCTTAGCCTATCCTTTGCAGGGTTAAGTTTCATATGAACAAACTCCAAGATTGGGGGCTCAGCCTATTGCTTTGGTTGTCCCCACTGCTTGTGAGAATATCAAGAATTCTCCACTTGGGGAAGTTGAATTTTCCCCCCTTCCCACCATTCTCCCAAGAGGACTTTGCAAATACTTTTTTATTCACTGTTCAAACACACTGGGATTTATCGGGACATCATTCTGGACAAACTTAGAAAATCTCATGCCCTACCTAAGGTTCCATGTACTTATGGTATTCAATTAAGCTGTCCACATGAGTTATTATAGGAACTGCACTAGTCAAAATATAAATTTTGAACCAAGTAAACATTTTTTGATTTAGTCTCACACATAAGTTAAAATTTTTAAATATTAATTACCATCTGTTTTCAACAGACTGCAGTAATGACATTCCTTTGTTCTTCCTCATGCAAAAACATTTTTAAATTTGTACTTTTAGTTGTTAGTGGTTTCTTTTAACTAAAGTTTTTATCCTCTAAATAATATCTGTTCCTTTTATTTTTTTACTAATGTTATCTATATGAAAAATGAAGATAGTAAAATTTAAAGTGCTGCAGTTAGTTCCTAAAGCATGCTAGTTTCTATGTCTGCCATGATTTATATTATAAATGGGAAATTAAATATTGAGTGTTCTTAGAGCAGCTAGAAGTAAAAACCTAAAATTGTGGATTTGTAACCCATACCAAACCCTGAAATCTGTTCTACAACTAATTGTTGTGTTGTGCTTTGCAATTTATTGCTTTTTTGTATATATGTTATTTTTCACAAAGAAGAAAAAAAGTTAAGTATGATGATAAAAAATTATTTATTCCTTCTAGCTCCTGTATTCTGGAATAGCTAGAAGGAAAAATCTGAGATGATGGTATGGTAGCCCATGACAAACTCTGGGAGCTGTCCTGTAAGAGTACTTTGAAAACTATTGCTTTTTTCTTTCTTTGCTTTATATAGATGTTATACAATAAAAAAGTTAGAAATGAATAAGTAAAGTTTTTTTAATGTTGAGTGTCTTGGCTAGCAAGAACAAAATATAAAGGGAAAAATATTAAATTATGGGAAAGAAAGAAGCATAACAGTTCCTCAGAAGAGACAAGGGTGTTGTATTTGTTTTGTTTTCTTTAATTTTGCATGAAATTTCTCACTTGGAACATTATATATATATGTAGGTATAACATTTCACAGTAAATTCAGGTGCTAATTTTGACTATCAGAATAGGAGGCAGCAATATAGCATCCTCTATTTTAAAAAATTAAAAGCTAATGCACTAATATGTGGCCAAAATAGTGACAGTGGTTAATAATGACGGTGGTTAATATTTGTCAGCCTGTTACGTTTCCAATGCCCCCTTTTATTTTTTTAATAACAAACTCAGATTTATTTGTTAGGCTATTATTACAAAGACAAAACAATTCTCCTCTGAAATACTGAGGACTTTCACTGGTTCTGTTGCAAAAAAATCACCCAAGAGGTTTGAATTTGAAGGATATAACCTAAGAGGTTATAACAGAAAGACTAGAATTTTTCAGGTACAGTAAACATGGTGAAAAGAGCAAAAGCTAATCAGAAGGACAAGACTTGTATTAGAGATAGTATGTATGGCTGGGATGTTTCTGAAGAGGCTACCTAGAGATGCCTGAATTAATTAACCAGGGCCCCAAATTAGTAAAAGACCCCCATCCTTATGGAGAATAAACAGATAGAATAGTACTCCTCTGAGATAAATTTGTCTCTCTTTTTAAGGGAGAAGGGTGTCCTTAGATTCCCAATGGAGCCTGTTTCTTCCCCACCTAGTTTACCTCTACCTCTAAGCTGCTGTTCTAGTTTGCAAGCTGCTGAAATGCGATATACCAAAAACAGAATGGCTTTTATAAGGAGGAATTTATTAAATTACAATTTTACAGTTTTAAGGCTGTGAAAATGTCCAAATTAAGGCACCATCAAGAGGTTACCTTCACTCAAGAAAGGCCGATGAAGTTCAGGGTTTCTCTCTCTGGAAACCATGCTGGAAAGGCACATGGCGAACATGGCAACATCTGCTAACTTTTTCTCCAGGCTTCTTGTTTCCTGAAGCTCCCTCGGGGGCATATTCCTTCTTCATCTCCAAAGATCTGAGGCTGTGTGGGCTCTGTGTCTCTGTTCACTCTTAAACTTTTTCCAAAATGTTCCCTCTTTTAAAGGACTCCAGTAAACTAATCAAGACCTCCCTGGAATGGATATAGTCACATCTCCCTCTAATCAAAGGTTAATACCCACAATTGGGTGTGCCACATCTCGGTTGGGATAATCTAATCAAGGTTTCAGCCTACAATGCTGAGTAGGGATTAAAAGAAATGGTTGTCCCCACTGGTTGGATCAGGATTAAAACATGGCTTTTCCTGGGTACATAATCCTTTCAAACTGGCACAGCTGCTGTGCATTTTTACCATGCAGGCCTGCTAGCTTACAAAAGATGCATATAGTGAAGACAGGCATTACAGTCCTGCTCAGAGGGTACCTAGACACAGAAAGTTGTAGACTGATAAAAACTACATTCAGCCTCTTGATTAAGTTAACTCACCTTTGTTCATAAAGGTCACGAGTTTCTTCTGCTGGTGACAGATTGCTGTCTGAGTATATAATCTGTTTCAAGAAAGAACTGGTTCAAGTGAATTTTGGAGAAGGAAAAAGATTTTCATACCTACTCCACTGTATAAAAGGAACCAAGTTCTCTCCTACAGTAATGGTCCGAATCTTAAAACAGCATAAATCATCTTCAGTGATCAACATCTGCATCCTCAAATTGTCCCGCAACTGTTGATGTAGTATCTAACTCCACCCCATATTTATAATCTCCTATTGAGTCTTCTGTCCGGACCCCAACTGTGTTATACTGGCTGCTCACAGACTGAGAAAGCATTCCTTCTAATGTCTCTGAAGTGATTTGGCCTTCTGGTATTGAACAGGATAGTCCTTCTTCATAGATGTAAAAAGTAGGGATATCCCCTGTCCTTGTTCATGTGCTTCCACATCATACTCTTCTCCATCATAATAATCTGAATCTGAATCTTCAGGCTCTGGATGCAAACCCTGGCATTCACACATTGCAGTGAACATTGTTTCCAATGCTGGTTTATCACTAGGCACAAATCTAAACTCAGCAATAAGTTCATTCATCATCATCACTGCCTTCCTCTTCTTTATCAGCAACAACTTCTTCTGATTCTTTTTCTCCAAACTTGACATTCACTGTGATATACACATGTTCTCACGGATAGGCATTTAGTTCCCTGGCCATAGCATGTAAGTGAATGGTGGGATATTCCAGAGAGAACCCTAATCCAGAGCCATCTAACCAAGACAGGTGGCTCTCAGCAACGTAAAGGGTGCCAGTGCCCAAGGCTTTCCTGTCTAGCACAGCTTCAGTATCTGACAGCTGGTGCCGAAACCCCTCAGCAGGGCTGGTGGCAAAACACTTTTGGGGAAAGTCAACACAGCAGGGAACACCAAGGCACAGGCCAGAGGGAGAGAAGGTGACAGCAAACCCATCTCACCCCTATCCTGCCCTGGAAGTGGTAGCATTCACCCCGTCCAATGCTTTAACAAAATACATGTTGGGGAAGGTTGGAGTAGAGGGCCAATGAAAGGATTTAAGTTTGGAGGAGGTATGAGAGAAGTTTAAGAAAAAAAGCAGTAGTTTCAGAGCTTAAAATAAAGATACTAACTTAATTCTTATAGTGTTCAAAAGAGGCTTCATCAGTTGTGGTGACTGTCTTGTAGAGCATGTTTTCTTTTATTTAAAAGAAATACTTAGTTTTTTTTTCAATAATATTAAAGATCTCTTTTTTTTTGAGTGAAAAATGTAAACTTGAAAGACAAGCCATAAAGGAAAATCCCTTAGAGACTGGCATAAGCCTGGCAAAGTGTATAGCTGTCCACAGCTAATTTACGTATGATGGGCGTAATAGAAATTTTAGATTGATTTTTGTAACTCGAATAAATGTCAATGGAATGTAAATTCTCATTATATTTATTAAAATTTGAATTTTCACCTTTCTCTAAGATTTACCTCCAATTAAGAAAAACTTTTACATAGAGTCAGCAACAACAAGCTCAATGTCACAAATGCAGATAGACGACTGGAGGTAGGTAGTTTTGTTTTATTACCACTTTATAGCATTAAGCTATACAGATTTACAAGCCCTCATTCACGTTCTGGGCTCCATGTGTTTGGTCTGTTTAAATGAACTGTTAAGGCAGGTTGAGTTAGATTGTGTGCAACAGAAAATTTAAGTTTTAGACAAAATAAAGTTATCTTCCCTTGGTCTCATACAGTAGATGAAGTTCTAAAATACAGACACTGTCATCCTTTACCCTGTATTCTGATTTACAATGGCAGCTTTTTTTTAAAATTAAATTCTGTACTAAAACTAAGGTACAGTATGGTATAGTGGAAAGAATGGTTCCTTGAGGGGCTGAGTAGGCCTCAGGCCATGGGTAAGTTACTGAGCTTATGGTATGATCAGATCAATGAAGTCAAATCAGAATAATTCTTACCTCACAGATTGCTGCAAATTAATTAAAGAAATATGCATGGGACATTATAGGCCCTCAAGTGTTTGCCAAAACTGATTTTGGTTAATGATACGTATTAATTTCAAGCTCCATTCTTTATCATCTTTCACCATGAAATTCATTGGCCCATTCATACATACAAGTTTTGTTTTACTTCTCTCTGCAGCTGTTTCCAGAAAAGCGAAAGAAGGGCTCCTATTTCTACTTCTCAGTTTTTACAATTCACTGTAACTTTCCATAACAGTCTGGTAGTTGACTTTCCAGATATGACCTGAACTAATTTGGGGGAAAATTCCTTACTTGGGGAGTAAAGTGACCAAGTCACTAATCCCTGTGTCATTTTTCTCTAAAGGAAGGAAAACTATAATATAATGTGTGATGACTTAAAAGATGGAGAAAAACGTCCTATCCCCAATCCTACTTGTAAGTTTGAGGATGCCTTTCAATGTTATCCTGAAGTTATGGAAAATATAATAAAGGCAGGCTTTCAAAAGCCAACGCCAATTCAGGTATGATTTCCTTAATTCTAATATTTCACTGAAGATTTTCTTCTAAAACAATGATATCTGATTGTTGGAAGTTCAATAACCAGGGAGTGACTGTCTCTTATGAGCACTCCCCCAGCACCACAAATGCTTAGCACTCCAGAAATGTTTATTGAAAGAAGTTTGAGACTGGGAGAGGAGGGATACTTGGCAAGTAGAGTCATACTTTTTGCTTTATTGTTTATAATTTGTTTCAGTCACAGGCATGGCCAATAGTTCTTCAAGGAATAGATCTTATAGGAGTAGCCCAAACTGGAACAGGGAAGACATTGTCCTATTTAATGCCTGGATTTATTCATCTTGATTCTCAACCAATGTAAGGATTCCTACATCTGGGTTCTCTTTATATGGGTTTCATAGATATAGACACCAAAAATACAATTAAAGTTTTTTTATTTATTAGTCAAAAGTAATACCTGTTCTCAGGGAGAATACTAGGAAATAGACACTTGACAAGCAATTTTAGAAGGTACTAGGTAATAGATAATGTCAACCAAAAGCCTAACTACAGTGAAAATTGTTTATCTTGGTCTGAAAAGGCAGGTTATATTCAATAGCCCAATTTTGTTTTAAAATGTCTATAAATGTATATCAAGCATAAAGGTATCTCGTACCAATTATATTACCTGGGTTGTGGAATGTTTTTTGTATGTGTAGCATTTTTCTGTATTTCCCCACTTTTTCTGGTGAATATATTAAAACCTATCCCTGAACTCTGAGTTTTAAATCCTAATGAAATAATATTAATCTTTAAAGTAATACAGTCTTTCAAAATGATTCAAAGTTTTTCTTAAGGGGAAGTAGTTTAACCTTTCTTGATAATATCAGCTACTTTTTTTTTTTTAAATGTGTGAATCATTAATTAGCATATTAGTTTCCTAAGGCTTCCGTCACAAATTACCACAAACTAGGTAGCATAAAACAACAGAAATGTATTCTCTCACAGTTCTGTACGCCAGAAGTCTTGAAATCAAGTTGTCAGCAGGGTCATGTAATCCTGAAGGCTCTAGGGAAGAATCGTTCCTTACCTCTTCCTGGTTTCTGGTGTTTGCCTGCCATCCTCAGTGTTCCTAGGCTCATAGCTGCAGTACTCCAATCTCTGCCTCCATTGTCACATGGACTTCTTTCCTATATGTCTCCTGCATCTCTGTATCTCCGTAACAGCAGTCATTGGATTTAGGGCTCATCCTAATTCAGTACGACCTCATGTTAACTTGATTATGTGCCAAAGACTATTTCTAAATAAGGTCACATTCTCAGCTATGGAGGTTAGGGTGTCAATATATTTTTTTGAGAGATACAATTCAGTCCACAACAATTTGTAAATCAAAGTCTATAATATATTTAGGGAATTTTTAATCATACACCTTTTCACAAAATGTCCAAGGGCAAAAATATCTGTGACTATGTCTTACTGACTTTGACATTCATTCCGGAGTGCTTCTGAAGCAAATACTTTAATGTTAATTTTTCTGTTTTCTCTTAAAGAGCTAAAGAAAAAAGGAATGGACCCGGCATGTTAGTCCTTACACCCACTAGAGAATTAGCTCTTCAGGTAGAAGCCGAATGTTCTAAGTATTCATATAAAGGCCTTAAAAGGTAAGTCATTTCTGTTACCTATTATATTGTTTTAGTCTTGGTATCTTTTTCTTTTAGTCATTGTGTCTTTAAATACATTCACCCAGTTATTTTTTACACTTAAAGAAAATCTGATTGGCTCAGTTTGGATCATGTATTTCCCACTCATTCTCCCAGGACTTTGGGGTCAGATAATAATGATGCAAACATGGCTCTTTGGAGTCCACCCCACGAGTTGATGGGTGTGGATAGTTCTCAGAAAATGGCAGGTACCACAAAGGTATCTGATACATTTTACAATTTTTATACCAATTTTACACTTTTTATATCTTTATCTAGCTGTATACCCAAAATGCTTAGCCTGGTTGGGATTTTGGGTAGTGATGGGATATTCTTTGCCTGAACATGAACCTTTGGATTTTTTTTTTAAAAGTGTTTGTATATATGGTGGTGGAGATAGAGATGGACAAATACAAGACCTAACAAAAGGTGCAGATATCATTATTGCAACTCCTGGAAGATTGAACGATCTACAAATGAATAACTTCGTCAACTTGAAAAGCATAACCTACTTGGTAAACTTAGAGTAGAGGTTTGGAATGCTGGGAGGAAGTACTGAAGTCTTATTTTTTTAGAATGACTGCCCATTTTTTATAATGATTTTAGATTCTAGGAATGTTTCCCATTTCCTCTAGCATGTCAAAAATTTAAAGATAATTTTGTTTTTAAAATTATGATATGTGTTTATTTTAAGAATTTTATTAAGTGCAGATAAACACAAAAGAAAATTAAAATCCATTTGGCTATTTTAGACATTTAAAATCTTTCATCAAATAGATTTAGAAAAATATCAAATTAGTCTATTATTCATAACTACCAATGGCTAATTATTTTGACTTCTGTGGGAAAAGTTAAAATAGAAATAAAGTTCTTTTTAAAATTAACTTTTCACACACAATGAACCTACTGAAGAAATACTAAGATGCATGAGCTTTGGACTATAGAGGCTTAAATTCTAGCTCTTTTGTTCAACTTCTCTGTGGTTTAGATAATAAAAGAAACAAGAAAGCCTACCTCTTAGTTGTTATAGTCATAAAAAGAGAGCATACATATTCGCTACCTCTCATATCTGATGTAGCCATGTTCTTCAATTTCTTTCTTAAGTAAAACTTATGATATACTTAAAAAAAATCTTTGAGATACCATCACACACATACAGTCCATCCAAAGTATATAATCAATGGCTCATAATATCGTCATATAATTGTGCATTTATCACCATGATCGTTTTTAGAACATTTGCATCACTCCAGAAAAAGAAATAAAAAGAAAAAACTCATACATCCTATATCCCTCACTCCTTCCCTCTCATCGACCACTAGTATTGCAGTCTGCCCAATTTTTTTTTACCACTTACCCCCCCCATTATTTATTTATTGTCCTTATTTTTTTATTCATCTGTCCATACCCTGGATAAAGGGAGCATCAGCCCCAAGGTTTTCAAAGTAATAGCTAAATAGTTATACAATTGTTTCCAAGAATCAAGGCTACCAGAATTCATAAAACTTATTTTTAACTTCTTAATTCTTAATACAGGTTTTAGATGAAGCAGACAAGATGCTGGACATGGGATTTGAACCACAGATAATGAAGATTTTATTAGATGTGCGCCCAGACAGGCAGACTATTATGACAAGGTAAGTATATATGTCTAATTAACTGCAGAATAGAAATCAGTGGAATAAAATTCAATTCTGTTTGGCTGATTTCCTCCTAATATTTTTAGGGCATTATTTGTGAATAAGTGATTGCTTTTCTTCAGAGATAAGCGTTGTGTACTGAATACTTTTTTTGCCTAAGATAAAACTGAGGGAGCAACGGTTATTTGGATACTAAGTGAACTGAAAGTTTAATTTCTCATAAACTTGTATATTTTGTGCTCATTAGTATTAAAAAGCATAGTATATAATAGTTAAGGAAATATACTAAATTCTTTCCATTTGTCTTCTTACTAATAAATCTTCCCACAAAAAAGTGAAGTTAGATTTCATTGTAAATACTGTAAAGGTACAAAGGGTGATTACTTTTATTATGTCCTGTATGGTTAAAGAAACGCTTGAACTTACACAATTTTTGATCAGCCCACTTAAAATGATTTTTATTTGGCATAAGCACTGGTTTTCCTCCTATCATTGTAAGAAAAATACGAGAAATGTAAGAAATTTACATTTCCATAGATTAGATACTAGTTTAAGGTATGTAAGTCTCCTTCACCCATGGTTTATTGAACCGATTTATTATTAAAGTTTCGTCGTGTAGCTTCACTAGAATTGAGCAATTCTTGGTGAAACTTACATTACCTGTAAAATCTGCCTTGCTTATTGAAAAGACAGGAAATGCTAAATCTGTCTCTTATGAATAATTTGGTTCATACCCTACTAAAGGAAACTTTTTAATGACTGCGTACTTGCTTTCTTTCTAGTGCAACTTGGCCACATGCTGTCCGTCGACTTGCACAATCTTATTTGAGAGAGCCTATGATTGTATATGTTGGTACTCTGGACCTAGTTGTAAGCTCATTTTTTAGCACTATCTTTAAAGCATTTCTTATTATGGAAATTCTAAATATAGTGAATTTTGGCATGTCTACTCTGCCTGCTCCCCAATTTTAGAGCAAGTCCCAGATTCTGATAATTTTATCCATAAATATTTCAGTGTGTATTTCTAAAAGACTATTTTTATCATAACTACAATAACCGTTATCCAATTAAAAATTTTAATAATCATATATCCAAGCAGCATTCAGATTTTCTTGATATATCATTTTTTTTTACCTATTAGAATTGTTCTAAACCAAGAATATGAATGTGTATACTTGGTTATTTCCCCTGATTCTTTAATCTGTAGGTCTCCCAACCTCTTTTTTTTTGCATGTCATTTATTGGTGGAAGAAACTGTTTTTTTTGTCTGTAGAGTTTTCCACATTCTGAATTGGACTGATTGTCATGGGGTTAAGTATGTTTTCCATACTTAGTATTTCTCATAAATGAATTAGATGTGATTAGATATAGGAGCTTGGTCAAATACTGGATTGTTTCCTTTTTTTTTCTTTTGTGTTTTTTTTATTTGGGGTAGGGGAGTATTGGTAAGAATTCTTCATTTTTAGAATGTGTTTTTGTGTCAGTTCAAAAGTAATGTAAGTCTGGTACTCTTTTTGTGAAGTAAGATTGATCAGTGAGTTCAGATGTTTCA
>PVIY010052532.1:0-15136 GCA_004026745.1 Myrmecophaga tridactyla
ATTTCTTTGCTTTGTATATATGTTATACTATACAATAAAAAAGTTAAAAAAAATAAAAAATGTTTAAAAAGGTTAAAAAATTATACGCAAAGAATTAGTAATCTAGCAAGATATTGGAAGAGTTTGACATAATTTCTCTATCATTTATGGACCATTGGAAAAATGTTGATTTATAGACATGTCTAGATTCATGAATTCAAAAATTGGAGAAATCATTTCATTAGGTACATTGAGAATGTATAGTGTTTAAGAAAGTGGAATAAGAAAATCCTTATTCTGTAAACTCAGTCAAACAATTTTATGAATTACTTGTTAAATTTCACAAGTCCTTCTTTGATACCTAAATTATTTAGAGCTGTTTAATGATAATTAATTCTTCATTACTTTCAATTTCCTAGTGGTTTAAGAATATATTATTTGTGGTTAATGAATATCTGTCATTTGGATGGAAGCGTTATGCCTTAATACATTCTCTATGTACCTAATGATATGATTTCTCCAATTTTTGAATTCATGAATCTAGACATCTCTCTAAATCAACATTTTTCCAATGGTCCATAAATGATAGAGAAATTATGTCAAATTCTTCCAATATCTTGCTAGATTACTAATTTTTTTTGCCTATAATTCTATCCATTTTCACTTTTTATATGTTGAGGGTACTTTATTAGATTCATGTTAGATAAGAGTTATAGATTCTTTCTGGACAATTGTAATTTAGTAATTCTAGTCTAATATTACTTCTCTATCTCATATTTACACATTCTTATATTTAATATAGCTACCCCAACTTTATTTAGATGGTATTTATCCCAACTTTATTTAGGTGGTGTTTACCTGGTATATTTTTTATCTCATCTTTAAAATATTCTCTGTTCCTAAGATTTATGAGTCATTCGTACAAATATTGTATTACTGGAAGTATTATGTTTTACAACCCATTCTGACTATTGTTTGATATTGGCCTTTGCCTTCAAAAAAATTCTGCTTTTAGTGTTTCCTTAGTTCCCATTTTACTGGCTCTTCTTTCCCATCAATTTGTTGTGTTTGATTGTTGTAGGCTGGATGTAATCTTTTTTGCAGAGTTTTACATGACTATTTTAATTCATTTAATTTTACTTTTCAATTAATTGCACTGTGATCTAAAATGTTACTTATTATAACAATGAAAATGCAACAATATTTTAAACTGTACTTTATGCAGGACCTACCTGATTTTAAGTGGGAGAGCCCTCTGAATATTTACTCTATCATATTGCCAAATGTAGAGATATCTGCTTTTCTGCTTCTAGCTGTGAGATCCATATAAAGGTCTCTTTGCCTCAGTTTTCTCATCTTTAAAATGGATAAAATAATAAAAACTAATACCTATCTCATAAGGTTTTTGTAACCATTAAATGAGTTGCTGCATGAAAATGGCTTGTATTTAGAGCATTATCCATGCCCTGCCTTGTACCAACTGAATCAGATATTCCAAGAAATTGAAGAGATGGTTTGTCTATGGAATTCGAAAAAGCTCCCTAGCCATTTCTGTGTTTGCTACCACTGCATAAATTTACATAAATGCTGAAACTTAAGAAGGTGTAATTCTCTCTCCCAAGCCATGATCTGCAAAATAACCTGCTGCTGCCCTTTGAAGTAACAGGTCTTTCTGTACCCTCCCCCACCCCAAAGCACCCACTCCCTCAGGATACTACATTAGTTAAGTAGCGGAAATAGTTTTCATAGACCACTTTGACTATTTGCTCGTGGAGAATAATTTTCAGTTGAGTGACTAAAGTAAGCTACCCTGCAGCTCCAAAGAATTTACTGTATACTATTAGCAGGTTTTTACTGTTAAATACTTCCTAGCATCCCTATACCTTAGGGTTTTCCATTTAAATTCTTTGTGTTTACTTCTGCACTGGCTCTAGTAAGCATAAGATCTTTGCCTTACTGTTTTAATGATTAGCATGAGTTTTAACCTAAGCGATGGAAACTTTGTGATTCTATGGAAATGATAGAATTAGACAGTTTCCAGCTAAGTCCCCACATGAATAAGAGATCAAAGACACACTTTGCAAAAATATCTTAGGAGGATACATTGTTCTGTCCTGCAGAAAATAACAGACTACCAGACTAATTAGAAATAAAATTCCAATTGCCATTGTGGTAGATTAGTGCCAAAAATACATCCCCAGAATAAAACGTGGTGAATATGAAAGAAGAATTTTGAAAAAAAAATAGAGAGGTAATGAAATTCTAAACATCTTGGCAAAATTAAATAAAATGTCCCCTTTTTTACAACTATAAACTTCTACCTCATTATAGTTAATAAAACATGCTAAGGTTAAATATTTAAATATTTTTATAAAATTTTCTCATATTATTTTAATTATTACCAGGAATTTGGATATTTTCTCTATATTCTATACTAAATATAAATATTTAAATAATGAGGATATTCCCTTTATACCTTTAACGATAGCATTATATTGTATATTAATTGATCATTTATGATGACCCAGAGGAATTTACATGATTTATTTGGATCATCAAGTAAATACCAAACATTACTTTATTAGAGTTGTGAATGCTTGTATTTATGTGAGTCTAATATTCAAATTAAATAAAAAGACACAAAGTTATTCTATAAAATATAAAGAATTTTAACAAGTCCTTAGGCTTAACTAATGAATTTGGCCTAATGTCTTCTACAGTCTTAAAGAAAAAGAAATCTATATTACATTTTTGCTTCCATTCACTTACATTGGCATAAAATGTCAATTGAGAATCACCCAGTATATGGAGATTATCTTTACAGCATTGTTTTTTAAACATAAAAATTTTAATGTGCATTTTGCATGTATCGGCATATGTAGTATATGTAAAATTTAAACAACAATTACAGTGATTTCATTTCATTCCTATTGCTTTTCTATGCTGAATGTTAGAAATACTTCTAACATTTTATAATATACTTTTTGGAAGGTTACAGCTCTTCCCAAATTCTGTTCGTATTTCTGCACATTTAGGGCTCACTGAGCAAAGTAAAAGTTCAAAGGATAATTAAATGGCAAACTTGCCTTGGAGGCTAGAGAGAGTGAATCTTTCCAGGGAGATTTAAAGTATTATCTCCCCCACCCTCACCTACACTAAGAGTAATAAAAAAATATACAGGTATCTCCCACTCTTCTCTCCAAAACAATTTAATTACATTTCAGAACTGTGGTCTCTTTCCAATGGAAGGAGAGGCACATGTGCCAGGTGCCATATATAGTTTTGAATCTCATAATTTGGAGGCTCTTCTGTAGGCACCTGGAGGTCAACATCAGGCTTTTATCACATCATCTCCCAAAGAATGGAACTCAGAGAACTGGTGAGAAGATGTTTGGTGAGTAATAAACTGTTCTCTGATCCACAGACAATATGTTTTTTGCCAGGATAAAATACACATAGATTTAAAACACACAAGAAATAAACATAAATTACTTTGTAATTTCCAAAGTGTCCTTTGTGGTTTTAAAATTATGAATTTAATATTCAATTTTTAGGGAGATTCCTCTGTACCGACATATATCAGACACTGGGCTCTGTGTTTTGACATATATGCTTTAATTTACGTTGAAATCATAATTTTAGTGAGCCTGTTCTAAAATCCATGGTCATAATTTAAATAGTGTACAATTTACACTTTACACTGTTAAGAAAAAAATTTCGGGAATGATAAGCATGCTTGTCATGAAAACCAAGTTTAAAATTTATTATTTATATTGGTCTTTGCCCACATTTGAATCCTCTGCTTTCCACTAAGTAACACACCAGAGGTTTCTTACTGTCTTTCTTTTTCTATACCAAAAGCAAAGCTCCATAAGCATGCCAGAAGGATTTTAACTCAGGAATGCCCAGTATCACAAACTAAAGGACAAACATAATAAAGAGTCAGCATTTGGAAAGCAAACTTGTTAGTTTTAAAACTAGTATGCTTCACCCCAAATTTAGTTTGGATATATTACTCACTTGAAGCCCTAACAAGACTCCTGTGTGAAACTTATCTTTTGAGTAATAGAACCTTATTCAGGTTATTTGAAAAAATTCAGTGGTGCTTATTTTCCCTAAGTACAAAAAGCTTACACTGCTAGAAATAAACCAAACATCTTTAGGGAAAAGCAGAATTTAAGTCAAATTTTATCCAATTTTCTATCTTTAAGTAATTTGGCTGAGCCAACTAATGATCAACTTGATATTTGAGAGCATGCATTTTACTTGTTTGACCCTTCTATTTTAAGGGAAACCATGTGAGTCACAGCTGCGAAAATGTCTGTCCATGATCTCAAAGCAGTCAGTAGAATGAGTACCATTTAGATACAAAGTTCTGATGTACAGATGTAGTTATTGTCTGGTTGACAATTTCAAAAGAACAAATTGAGGGCAATGTTAATTTCAGAGTCAGATAATTTTTCTAGTTATAATTACAGACCTTTGTCAGAATCTTCTGTGGTAACTTTTGACCTTATATATTCAGATATTGCACAAACCTGTGATATAAGAATCTGATAAAAGCTTACTTTGCTTTTGTGGAATGTAAAATTCAGATCCTTAATTGTGCTAAAGAATAATAGCTAAGTCTTGTTCTTTCTCCATAGACATAAAAGAGAAGGTTCATTTCAGGGTCAATATATAGCAAGAAATAGAGATATGAGTCTTTTTTCCTTTCCTCTTCTTTTCTTTTTTCTTTCTTTCTTTTATATGAAATGGGAGCTACAAATTTATGCTACATGACTAAATCTATACTATTACTTTATTATCTTTATGGTTGAGTTAAATAGTTTCTCATATTTCAGGACATGTTCCTAAAGGAAAAAAATACATACAAAAATTGAAGAGACATATATAGAACTTCAAGAAGCTTAAGGATAGATTTTTCAGTTATGTTTTGTTAAAATGGCTAAAAGTCAGTGTTCTGAAAAATTCCTGGGGCATTTCAAATTGTAAGAAAGCAATTATTCATTATATAATCTCAACTTCCTCTCTATTCCATTAAATTTTGATCTCATTTTTATGTAAATTAAAAAGTAAAATGCAAAAATATATGTCAATCAAATAAATTTTTTTTTAATAACTGATTTTACAGTGAGGATGCAAGAAGCACAAGTAAAGTCTTAGAGTAACTGCTTCTCATGTCCCAAGAAAGTACATGATTCAAATTTGATAAATAAAATCCCTTTAACACTGAAAAAAAATGCATGGATGTTTTTAGAAAATTTTAAAATACTATGTTTTGATGATGATGCTATTTTTGTTTCGTTATTTTCCTTTTCACACTTCTATTTTTAAATGTCAGCAAAAAAAATGCTTTTAATTATGGCTTTGATATCAATTGTGAACACTTCTTTTTAATGGGTTTTTGTCATTTTTAAATTCGTAGTATAAAAATAAGGGAGCACAGGTGGTTCAGTGGTAGAATGCTCACCTTTCATGCAGGAGACCCAGGTTCCATTCTCGGACCATGCTTTGCCACAAAAGTAATAATAAATAAGTAGAAACCCTGACTCTTGCGTTCAAAGCCTTTAGCCTTTCCATGGAGCTCTTGGGAGCTACAGAGGCTCTGTTACCCCAAGTTATGGCTAGTGTCTCTTTTTTTATCTGTGAACATGCTGAGCCATGCATCCTCAGATGATTTTCCATCCCTTCCCTTTCCCTCCTCCACAAACTACTCTCTAGTTCAACACTTTGCCTGTCCCATGTCTTCAACAGTAGATATAGCCACATGCACACTTTTATTTTTTGTAGCTACCATACACGTTTGACCAAAATAAGAAAATCTAAGTTTTTAAACTACACTAAGCATGTCTGCAGAACAAATTATCCCAAGGAACTGACAGGGAAACAGTGCCTCTCTCTGGGGTGGAAAGGGCTGCTCCTTGGTTGTTGATGTCTGCTGAAGAAACATTAGTTCAGTCTTGCTGCCACCCCCATCTGGGGCAGAGACCTGGTCGTTACCAAACATCAGAAGGAAGCTTACCTTCTCTATCCTGCAATACTGATTTCTCTGCATGTCTGGTCCCTCCAGTCTGTCTCTGGCATTAGAATTTCCTCCAGGGCTCTGACTCGGCTGCCCCTTCTTTAACTAGTAGTACAGGCACTTTCATAAAATCATAGTCCCCACCCACCCACACAGCCTTATCTAGAAAACTTCCAATATTTTTCCTGAAGAAAGAGAGCAAAGCATCCCTGAATTACACATGTACACTGGAAATGAGCCTGTGTTGGTCTCTGAATCACCCCACACCCATAGTCACACAGGACAGAGATGGAGAGCTCCCACCCAGAGTATTTTGTGCACTTTTTTGCCCAATCTTTGTTTATAATAAGCAGGGCTCCAACCCCCCCCCCTTTTTTAAATGTTTTCTGTGGTTGATTTTTCTAAACTGGTTGATTTGTCTGAACTGGGCTAATGTTTTTTCCATACGTGCAACAAACATCAAACAAAGCCCAACTTCTGGCAAGAAAAAACACAAATTACCACACTAAAGACTTGTACTCTATACAAACTCACTATGAACTGTCCTCTGCAACAGATATAATCTTTTTCAACAAGATATTTTTAGACATGTCACAAAGCAAAAAACAGAGTCTAAACAGAAAAAAAGCATATATCTTATCTAGACTCCTTTATTACACAGATGTTAGAATCATTAAGGCTAGAATTTATAATAACTGATTACTGTGTAAAGAATCTGATAGAAAAAGTAGGAAACATGCAAGATCTGATAGGTAATTACAGCAAATAAATAGAAATTGTTTTAAATATTGGAAATGTCAAATATATATATATATAAAGTACACGGAATGTGTATATATATATATATAAAGTACAAGAAATGGAGAATGCTTTCAATGCACATGTCAGTAAATTCAAGAAAGCTAAAGAAAAAGTCAGTAAACTTGAACACAGACCAAAATAAATTATCCAAACTGAAACATCAAGGAAAAAAAGTGACAAAAGAAAAGAAAAAAAATCATTCAAAGACTTGTGGGCCAATATCAAATGGCATGATATGTGTATAATCAGAATCTCAGAAGGAAAGAAAAATAAATGAAGTGCAAGAAATATATTTAAACTAAAGACTAGAAAATTCACCAGAATTAGTCACAGACATCAAACCATATATCAAAGAAGCACTGAGAAAATCAAGCAGGATCAATAAATAAAAATAAATGTACCCACGTACACACACACATAGACACACACACATACACTTTGGAGTGAGTTGCTATAAGGGCATCATAGGAACACAAGCTCATTACAAAAGATAATTTCATCAAATGATCACTTTGTTACTTACACAGATAAAAGGGTTCAAAACAGCAAAGGAAGAGATCCCATCATGGTCAGTCCTCCAGGGAGGCTAACTGCTCCAGTGAGGGTTGGCAGCTCTGCATGCCCCACTTTGTGTCAGAGATGAGGGACACTTGTGCAGCCAAAGTGTGGGTTTTTATACACCCCAGGGAAAAGGGACTCTGATAATGAGCAAAAAACATTCATCAAGAAATACTTGTGCCCTTGCAAGCAGCTGGGGCTAGTTGAGATTTAACATTTCCCCAGGCTGCTTCTTGTGGTCTCTTGTGAAGTGGAGACATACTGAACACCTGCACAGAAACAAATAAACATTGGAAATATACTGAACCCTTACATGCAAATCAGCAAGAGAGGAAAAGAAAGGAGTTAGGTGAGGAATGGGAGATGACCACTGAATGTCTCCATGGCTTTCCAAAGCACACACACACAAACACATTTAGGTGTATCACATTAAATATGCAGAAAATGAAATAAAAAGCAATTTTTCAAGGTTGCCAGGATGGGAGTTGGAGCCACCGTGCCTACAAATGGATACGTATAAGAATAATGGCACATTTCTTGTCAGAAACAATTTAGGTACAGGAACAATGGAATGCTGAAAGAAAAAAAATAATCTATCAAACCGGAATTCTGTATCCAGAGAAAACATCCTTTAAAAGTTAGGAAATAAAGATGTAATCAGATAAACCAAACCTGAGGAAATTCATTGCAGAAAATCTAACCTACAAGATATACTAAATATTTTAAAATACTATAGGTAGAATGAATATGAGTTATGACAGGAACTCACATAGACCTATAGAATTGAAGAATACTGGAAATGGAATAAATCAAAGTAAGACATAAATATATATATATATATATATATATATATACACACACACACACACACACACACACACACACACACACAATACATGTATTGCAGTAGTTAGATTCAAGTGTCAACTTGGACAGGTGATGGTGGCCTATTTGTTCTGTTGCTGTGGACTTACACTCATCTATGGTTCACCGCATTTGTGGTCAGCTAAGGGGAGTGCCTTCTGCAATGAGTGACATTTAATTTAATTACCTGGAGGCTTAAAAGGGAAGGTCAGTAGAAAGAGAAACAGCTTAATACGGCCCAGCGGAGTTCAGAATGGCCCAGCACAATGCTGCTCAGAGCTCAGAACCAGGCCAGATGCAGATTTTTGGAGATGCAGAAAGGAACTGCCTTGGGGGAAGTCGTTTGAACCAGAAGTCAAGAGAGAAGTCCAGCAGATGTTGCCACGTACCTTCCCAAATTAGCAAATTTGCAACTAAATAAATCTCCTTTATAAAAGCCAGCCTGTTTCAGGTGTATTGCATTCTGGCAGCCTTAGCAAGCTAAAACAGATTTATACACATACGAGGTTATATATATATATATATATATATATGTATACTTATACATATATACACATATATATGTTCTCTCTGCATATACACACACTCACATACACACACATTAAGGGCTCTTAAAGATAAGTGAATTGATTAACACAGTAACAATAACAAGGTATTGCTGTTTATGATATATATATATATGAAATATATGAATGACAATGACACAACACATAGGTGACAAAACTTGTAATATTTCATTAATATTATAAGAATATATACACACTGAAATAAAAGTATTTGATATTTTGTTGAGTTATAAAATCTTGTGTAGTCTGTACACGTTCATATTAAATGGAGAATAGGCACTCCCCCTTCACATCTACCATTTCTTCATAACCTCCAGAATTTAGTTAAGATTAGGGGGGCAAGAACAAAGGAAGAGGCAGTCCACTAAATTCAAATATTTTCCCAGGACTTGTTTCATTATATTTAGTGTGAATTATAAAGTCTGTCCTATGCTGTCCTAGAGATTGTCAATTCCTGCCCCAAGACATTGTATCATGGTCTGCAAAACATGCTCCTGATTTTCTACTTGGTAATATAATGATGAACAAGGTAGATTCTCAGAAGCAGTGCTGAGGAAAATTTTCTGTTTTCCATGCCTGGCCATGTGATTAATGTCATAAAAAAGACAATTATAGAAATAATACTATAAAATTTTAAGGATAGGAAACAAAAACCCTTTGGGTAAGATTAAGTTACAAAATTGTCTTTCATTAAAGTTACCTATAAAGGCTACTTTTATGAAATTATTGAAAAATATCTTGAATGTAATGTGTAGTGTGTACAAACAAATACATAAACTAGATTGATTCTTCTATACACTTGCAAAAGCAACCCTAAATAATAAATTACATTTTCCTATAAACTTAGAAAGAAAATTTGCAGTCAGTATAGACAAAATCCCATTTCTCTAGGTAATTGTATTCACCATCTTTACAAAATAAAACTCCAGAAAAATTATGCTCATCAAGTTTATTTTTTCCCTCCACTCTAGTGACTTGCTAACATCTAACATTGTTATTTTCCCTCATTTAATTTAATAAGGAACATTAATCATCCATTAGTTGGTTGTTTAGCTTAACTTTATTTGCTCCAGTTCACAAATAAGACAGCTATGGCTTGAAGTTGTTAGCATTGAAATTCTATTAGGATATAACATTTATCTCATCCCTTCATATTAGTTCAGTTAATTGCATTTGATTTTTTATTATTCTATTTAATGAAAAATATACACTGTTATATGGAGGGCCAACCCTAGGCAAAATTGTTAAAAAAATTAATGTTTTCAGTTTCTCTCTGTTCACTGCTTTTCTCTCATATTTAAGAAGAATCCTATATAAAAGTTCTTAAGTTTGATTTAAGATTGGTTTGAATGTTGGCTTTTCAAGCATTATTGTAAATGAAATACCAGGTTGTTTGGGACAGTAGAACCTTCCATAAGACAGTTGTCTTATGCCATTTAAATTGACGGACCACAAATTTGTAATTACCTAAGCAAAATAATATACTAGTAATCTCACTTAAGCCAACACCAGATTCTCATAGTTAATATATGAAAAGGCAAATTTAATGGAATAAAGTAATGGCTTTTGTTAAACATTATAGAGCCAAACAGATTATACAAGGTAAAGAAAATTGAGAAAAAAAAGGACAATATTAGAAAATAACCAGAGATTATTATCTTTTTGACTTTGTTTCATAATAAACTACTCTAAAATTTAGTAGCTTGTATTAACAATTATGTATTTAACTTGTGGGTCAGCAACTTTGTTTGAACTTGGTTGCGCAGTGCTTTTCTTAATGGTGGATGGGTTTACTCGTGCACCTTCTGAGTGTGTTCTCACACACTCAGAAAGATAACCGAGGCTTTTTCAAATGTTGTAAGAAGTGGAACAAGAGACAGAAAAGGGACTTTTCAAGTCTCTGCCTGTATCATGTTTGCTGTTGCCTCACTGAACAAAGAAATTTAGAAGGCAAGACCAGTTTCAATCTTTAGAAAAATATATTCCAATCTTCTATAAGAATCTCTTCACAGACCTATGAAAAAGACACAATACTTGCATGGGGTGAATTTGTGGCCACTTTTTCCACTAGCAACTGACTACAAGACATGGCCATGAAAATTTGAGGTCAAATGCACAATAAAATACAAAGTTACAATAACTGAAAGAAAAATATATGTGGCATTTTAGATGCATTATAGACATAGCTGGAGACAGAATTAGCCAACAATAAAATAGCCCATAAAAATGATCTGAAATGAAACCCCCCCAAATTTAGGAGATGTACACAATAAAAGAGCTATTAAGATTCATGAAACATAAGGAAAGCATATTTACAATATGTTTCGTTGACATTTTAAGAAGTAGATATTATATATTGAAGGATACATAATGTTACAACCTATAAAGGTTGGGAATTTTTCAGAATATCTGAAAGACACCAATCCTCAAGTCTGGAAAACCCAATGAGCCCCAAATAGGAATAAAGAAATAAAGAAACATATTTGACCCTTCATAGTGAAATTTTCAAGCCACTGAAAACCATGAAAATGTCCCAAGGGTAGTCAGAGAGCATAAAGCAGTTTATCCACAAAGATATATATCAATAGATTTACTGATGACTCGTTAACAGCATAAAAAATATAATTGAGACACTGCAATAACATTTCAGTGTGGTGATCTGAAATAACTACTATTTTAGAACAACAGCAAAATAAGAAATAATAAAAAAGACTACAATATAGAAAGCTTATCACCAATGGAACATAAAGTCATAAAAAAAACCCCTAATGGAGATATCTCAGATTAAATGAAAATTACCTCAAGTAGAAATTCTAAAATGCAAGGAGGAATGATAAATTAATAAATTATTTGCAAATTTATGAGAACATCTAGACAAATATTGACAAATAAAAATACAAGAATGTCTACTTATAGAATAAAAAGGTGGAACTAAATTGAAATAGGTTGGGAGGGGTCATCAAAATTAAATACATTTTTGGTTCTTGCATTTTATTGTGAATAGCTAAAGTAAATTTAAATTTGTTAATGAAATTTAAAACAAATGGATAAGAATAAGCTTCAAAGTTACTTGAGGAAGAAATGCAACAAAAATAAATAATAGAGAGAAAAATAATTAGACAATTTTAAAAGGGAAGATAAGAAAAGAGGGAAATGAGGCTGAAACATAAGGCAAAAGAATAACGATCATATGATTAAGGTATAATTCACAATGACTGGTACTTAATTAAAGAATTCCAGATCATGAAAGAAGAAAGAAACTATGATATACAGTGAAGAGAAAAATCAATCAACTGAAACCAACCCAGAAGCAACCCAGATATCAGATATTAGAATTAAGAGAAAAAGGCATTATAACAGTCATTATTGGTGCACTTTATACGTTCAAGAAGTTGAGACATGTAAGATATGAAAGGGACACAAATCAAACTTATGGAGATTAAAAACTGAACTATTTGAGATGAAAAATACAATGATAAAATTAACAGAAGCTTAGACATTACTGAAGAAAAGATTAATGAATTTGGAGCCATTGAAATAAAAACTGTCCTCAGTAAAACACAGACAGAAACAGAACCTTTAAAAAAGAAAAGAGCATTGGTGAGCTTTGAAAAACTTTCAAGTGGTTTTCTATATTTGTAATTGGCATCACTGAGTAATTGTGGTCAGGGAGAAGGAGATAAAAAAGTTATTTGGGTCCTTGCTTCGGTGGTACATATACTAAAATTGGAACAATACAGAGAAGATTAGCATGGCCCCTGCGCAAGTATGACACACAAATTCATGAAGCGTTCCATATTTTTAGAAAAAAAAAAGTTATTTGAAGAAAGAATGTTTGGGTATTTTCCCATTTGAGAAACACCATGAATAACTTACTATGACACTTAAAATCTCTTAAGTGACCACTGCCAACTTTGCTGGTGACATTGACGTGCAAACATATTTTAAGATGCCATAGACAGTTCACTAATTACCATAGTCAAATCATTATACCTAATAATATTTTAAGTATTATCGTGTTTAACTGACTCTTTAAATATGAAAAATAGGTAGAATCTTATGTGATATGATTTGAGAGGCTACATGAAATCTGAAATTCCAACATCAGAGAGAACCTCAGTTTTTCCCAATAATGAATGTATCTGTGGCTTAAGCCAAAACAATACAGTATAAATCAAAAGCAAGAAAGAAAAATAAGGAAAATATCCCTGGAAAAATTGGAAATATTTAAGTCACTTAAATTTGCAGACATATACATTGACCAGTTTTAGATACAGTTTCAGTATCCCTTGGCAAGCTATTTATTCTTTAAAAATATGATATATATTGTAAAAAAGAAACAGATAAAGGTAGCAGAGAAGTAGGAAGAAAGTGAAAGACAATGAAAACTGTAGGGTTTATAATGCATGGAATTAATAAAAAGTAGAAAAAACAATGTAACTCAATGTATTATACATTACATGGGGGCATAAAGATTATTAATTTGTCATAGTCTTAGATGGATAATTTTGTATAGAGTTAAGTGAGAAATATTCCTTTATTCAATGTGTGAAACATTAAAATGAGTAGAAAATAAATAGCAAAATAATCATAAAAGAATGTTGTTTAAAAAAACACAGTATTTAAATGGTTTAATAAATATAAATGGAGAAACAGATGTGCAAAATAACAGAAGAAGATATGTACCCAACTTTCAAGTAGCAGATTAGATGTTAGTCTGGAAAAGCATTCTAACTCATTAAATCCTAGAAATCTAGTGTTTCCAAAGTAGCTGAAAATAAGAAAATTTTCAAAATGCTTCCAATACAACTGGTAATATATTAAAGACATAAACATGTACTTCACATTATGAGGGGGAACAAACCTTAGAAACCTTTCAGAATGCATTGGAATTAGATGAAGAAAACTATAAATATATTCAGATAGAAAAGTTTTGACATATGGGAAGATGGACACTAAATATTGCCAATATGCCAACCCTATGTGAATGATATGTAGTTTTAATACAATTTTAATCCTAATATTATTGAAATAGTCTAGTAAATTATAATGGCTTCCCAATAGGAGACCAATATTACCTTTTTTTTTGGTGATTGCAAGTAAAGTTTCATTCTACCATTGATAAATATTTGAATAGTTTTTAGTTTTAGACATTGCCAATTGAGTTCTTATGCACATCCTTGGTATATGTTTTTTGCTGAATATATGCATTTGTTAGGCATATGTTCAGAATATGCCTAGGAATAACTATATATGCAATGATTTACTAAGTCAAAAGACATGCACTTGTTGAACTTTGGTTATATACAGAAAAATATTTTTCAAAATTTCTGTACAAATTAACATCTAGCTATCAGTTCTTACTCCACAACCGTTCTAAAGTTGCTATTTTTCCTTTTCAAAAAAATTCAGAACTTCTCCACTTGTATTATTATTTTAGTTTTTATTTTTCTGATGTATAATGAAGTTATTTATATTTGCATATGATTATTGACATAAATTCCCTGTTTAATTTATCTTACCATGTTTCTAGGGAATTTTCTGCCCTTTCCCCAATGATTTGTTAAATTTCTTTTTCACCCAGATTACAAGTTTTTTAATATATATCCTATGAAGTTCTATTCCCACTCAAATTGCCTTTTCATTCTCTTAATGCTGTCTTGTGATGAATAGAAGTTCTTAATTTTAACCTAGCCCATTTTCTTTTCCTTTAATGATTAGTGCCATTTTTGTTTTATAAAGCTATTTGTCAACTCCAAATTCTCATATATTTTACCCTAAAAGCTTAATTGCCGTAGTCTTCATATTTATATCTGCAATCCATCTGAAATTGATTTGTGCTTGCCAAATGCGGTAATGGTTAAGACACATTTTTTTCCAAATGAATCCAATTGACCCAGCACCGTCAGTTGAGCAGAACATCTTTCCACACTTAATTCTATTGCAAATTTTGTGCTTGAAATATTTTATCAGTAAAGTCATCTTGGTAAAGAATTTACTTGTGGACAGGTCTTTAATAATAAACTCAAATTTTCTATTAGATATTGGTCAATTTTGCATAGTTTCTCATTCTTTTGGCCACGTACTTTGAATCAGCAAATACCTTGAGAGGAAAGTAATAAACCAAAATTTCAGCTTCAGTTTTCTGGGCTGCTTTTTCTGTGGGATTGTGATCCCACTATTTCTTACTGCCTTGATAGCTAATCAACACTGCCAGAGAAATCTTTCAGAGTTTTAAATATTTTCAGAACTGAAATATGCTAGTTCACCTCTACTAAGGAATCTAATACTGAATGGAATCTAATACTATTTTGATTATTGTGATGTTCAGGTTTATGTGTCA